>JAPMOB010248444.1:0-43141 GCA_029875015.1 Lepomis gibbosus
TTCCTGTCAGAACACGTGCTGCAGCATTCTGGATCAGCTGAAGAGTCTTAATGGACTTTTTCGAGGAGCCTGATAATAAGTAATTGCAGTAATCCAGCCTAGAAGTAAGAAATACATGGACTAGTTTTTCTGCATCATTTTCAATAGTTCAAGTTAAAAACTCCTAAAGCCAAGGAAGGTTGCTAGTACTGCTTATTCCACTTAGAGTCAACACCCAAATCTGCAGCTCTTTGCAGTTTTTACACACTTTCACCTTATTGTTTCGGTTTGCTTGTCTTTAAGTATAATAAAACCTTAAAACATGACCATGAAGGTTTGTGGGCTACCTGCAAAGCCAAAATGGTAGATATACAAAGTAAAAATGTGGGCAGTGAAAACAGTTGAACTTTTAACTAGTCAGACCCACATATTTTTCTTAGGTGCTGGCTGATAAAACCAGAAACAGACAAATAGAATAGATTTACTGAAATTTGTCTGGAAAAAGAGGACTTAATTTTAATTCTCAAGCCAATTGTGTGCTAACACTCCAACCATAACATGACAAGCTGACACAGTAGTACCAACCCGTTCCCATTCCTAGGGCATCAAATACTTACAGGCTCAGTTGATATGAGTTTGGAGGTGTTCTACCCAAACTGCAGCTTTAAAAGAATACATTTTAATACACTTTGTGACTTTGATCTGTGAAAGGTGCTTTATTTAATAAACAAGACATATACTTGTTTGTTTTTATTCTCAGAGCCCGGACAGGACAAGCTTTACTAGCTTTGTTAGAAGTTGAGAAGCAACCAACACTCTTAAAGCTGGCTCATTTACTCAATGTATTTATTTTGTTTAACTTGAACAAATACATAAAAATAAAAATGTGTGATTTTAGAGAATTTGGTCTCAGCACAATGACACTTAATGACAAGACTGTGAGGAGCTGTGCAAGGTGACTGTGCTCAGCTGTTGTTCACCAAGGATTGCTTTAAGTATGTGACTCTCTAAAACCAAAAAGTCATCAATTTTTATATTTCTGTTTACAGGTTAAAAAACAAAATGCATTCTATAAGTAAGTCAGCTTTAGGGGATTCTTAGGGGATATGTGTTGTCCTGGATCTTCTTACGTCTAATAAACCAGATGACTACTCTAGAGAGTGTATATTATTGATATTATTACTACTTCTTCTTCTTTGTATGCATTCAATGTAGTGACTGGCATATACACTGCTGGAATTTTACAAGAAGAGGAAGTACATAGTGACGAAATGCACTCTGTAGAGTGCTACTCTACAGCTACTGGCGGCGCAACATGGTGACCTCCATTGTACGAGGACCCATGGTGTATGTAGATAGAAATGGCTCATTTTAAGGTAATAAAAATATAAAGGTTCATTAAGTAAGGTCTTTATACACCATTATATTTATATTATATTGCATTTCTGTCAGGAGATCCTCAGAAATATTACACACTGAATTTTTTAGACTCAGAACTCAAGAAATACCATTTGAAAACCTTATTGTTACAAGGAATTTGTGGATAAACTGTTTGACCTTTTAAACAAAATGAGCATCATCTGAAGAATAAATACATCTGAAAAAGAATATACACTCATGTACGGCACAAAGTGTCTCTTTTTTTGTAATCAGAGCAGCTCAAAGAAGCCTATCTTGCATTAGATGGATTCTTACAAATAATAAGCTATTCTTGGTAATAGAAATGCCAGGAGCTCATTATTCCAGGTTTTGTTTTCCATTTAAATGGAAATACTAGTCAAGTCAAGTTTTATTTAAAGTGCAAAATCACAAAAATATATGGTCCCAATACACTTTACAAAATGCAATGAAATTAAATAAAAAAAACATAAAATACAGAATGCATCTCATAAAACACAACATAAAATACAATCAGAATAAAATCAACAAGATAAAATGATTTAATAACTTAAAATTTGCTCCAACTGAAAGCTTTATTAAACAGAAAAGTCTTAAGTCTATCCTTAAAAGTGGTGATGTTGTCCTATTCCCGAACCCAAATTGGGACCTGGCTCCATGGTAGAGGCGCTTGATAACTAAATGCTCTTGCTTCCACTCTAACCTTAGTTACATTAGGTACCATAAGTAGCCCTGCATTTTGAGAGCGCAGTGCTCTATTGGGGCAGTATCAGGAGTTCTTTGAAGTAAGATGGTGCCTGGCCATTTTAGGCTTTGTAGGTAAGTAGAACAATTTAAAAATCGACTCTATATTTCACAGGGAGCCAGTGTAAGGAGGCTAGAACAGGAGAAATATGCTCTCTGATCTTGACTCTTGACAGAACACGCGCTGATGCATTCTGGATCAGCTGGAGAGGCTTTAGAGACCTAATTGTGCACCCTGCTAGTAAAAAATTGCAATAGTCAAGTCTGGAAGTAATAAATGCATGGACCAGTTTTCTGCAGCTTTTTGGGAAAGGATGTGCCTGATTTTAGCAATGTTACATAGTAGTGTATTGTAGTGTGCATTGCACTATTTTACAGAGAAAATGACAGTGACAAATGTCAGCGTTGTACACGTTTCTGCTATTATATGCAAATTAATATTTTACAGCTGTTGACTCCAGCAAAAACTAAACATCGTTTCTGCAGCAATTCTGATGTAGCATATTCAGAGAAGTCCTGCAGATATCGGTCAGTGAATGAAATTAAAAATTGTGCTATATAAAACTTGTTCACTGTGCACTTTTTTACTGGCTTTGGAGATCATTGATAATGGACCAGTAAACAGGATTGTCTCGATATTTCCCCTTTTGCAGTAGGCTGGCATCAAAATTGATATTTAGGTCATAAAAGTAACGTTTTAAACCTTTGTGTGCTTTTTGATTTTACGTATTTCTCTATATGTCCTTCATGACCCGACATGACAAAAATGTACTGGCTTGGTGTGCACAGGTGGTTGAGCAACCCGGGGTTCAGTGTTTTGCCCAAAGACACTTGGATGTGGACAGGAGAAGATAAACAGGAGGATTAAACCACCAACCCTATGACTAGTAGATGTATAATTTGTGGAACTTATTGCCAACAAATACTAAAACTAACAACCGTAATTTCATCCAACTTTGTAGTAGTGGTTTTAATAGTGATTTATTTATTCCAATCCTTTTTCGTGCAGTTTTAATGTTATTTTGTCTGCTCTCTAAACAAAATGAAGCTACCTGCCGGGACCTTATGACTTTGTCTCATTCTTTCTTGTCTTTGTTTGTCGAGTGTGCTCAGGTTGTTGCATTATTTGTCAAAAGCAACACAGCGGAACATGTGCATACTGCAACACGTTTGTCTTACTCCTTTCATTTTTAAGTAGGAGCAGTAGAGTTGAAGAAAGTTGGTTTTGGAACAGCAGTGGCTTATTTATTGTTTTAATCTTTTTATTAAATCAATTTTAATCTTCTTTCCTTGTTTTCTATATTTTTTTTAAAAGAATAGGAATCAATGCAATAATCCATATCTGTAAGATTTTCCCATCAGAGTTTGGAGATAGCATGTCACATTCGGAGTTTATTTGCCAGACCTATTTGATTGTGATGTGCTTGTCTTTTTGCTCAGACAGATATTGTCTTGAACTCTGTCAGAGTGAATAGATGGAATGAAAGTAGGCCTTTCCTGAGAGAATAAGTAAACGGTTCAACAAAGGTCAACTCTGTGAATTATTAAAACTCTTTATCTCAGCATAGTAACATAGGCCATCATTTGAGAGATGTGGGTTGCGCAACCTACTAGATGATTTATTTGCCAATTTTGATGGAAAGCCTGCGGGATGAAACCTGAATCAATTGTTTTATATGTTTTCTCTCACTTTTGATGTCTTCAGAGTCTCATTATAGGCTCTGCATTTGCCTTTGTTCACATTCTACTTCACAGTCTCATTTAATTTTTACATGGCCAACAGATCTTCAGGTGGTACCACTATCTTTAATCCACTGAGTATGCTTGTATCACTGGTATATCTATACATAATAAATGGAGTGAGACTGAGAATGACATGTGCTGTACACTGCAGCAGTGTGAGTAAAGAAAGAAAGACAAAAGAATTTGTATTGTTTTTTTCATCATTTTACTTGTTTAATGCTGGTTGCTTCTCTGGCTGCAAAAACAATACGGGTTTCTACATTTATTTCACAAATCATGTTGCGTTAAACATTTTCATTAATTGCTTGAACAAATGCAGTCTTCACTGGTCTCAATTTTTTCCTCTCTCAATCCCGGGCTCCTCCAACCCCTCACTTATTGCACCTAATGAAAACACACAAAAATGCAACTTGCACATGCCCCATATCTCCAGGAGTATAATTACTGTGAGGGTGCTTATTAGGAGAAGTTCAATCCACTCTGTCAGTGTTTACACTCTCGAAGTTACAGGGAAAAGCCATTGAGTGAAATAGGATTCACTATGAAGGACTAGAAGGTCCACCACCTGAGTGCTGTTGTTGTCAGAGTGTGGCTCCATCAGACATAAGCACTGACACTTCCCTGTTTACTCTCATGACTGTAAATAAGAAGTGGATGTAACCTCTGGGTCTTAAAAGTGAAGCTAACCTGCATTCTTTTCCACAACAGGACGCGACTCCACTGGTTGCAAAAAGAAGTCAGATTGTATAGAAGTCTATCACAAAATTACCCTACTTCTTACTTAATGTATTACTTTTGTAAACACTTTGAGGCCACTTTATGGCCTCAATCACTAGTTTCAAGTCGTGAGCATGATGTTTATTTTGTAAATCCATTTAGAGTAAAATAGATGATAAAGCATGGTATGCCTTTGGGCATGGCTACCTTGTGATTGACACGTGAACTGTCACTGTCACCCTCCTGTATACATATAGTTATTTTTATTATTATTGTTATTATCCAAAAAAAACAAAATGGCGACGGCCAAAATGTCAAACTCGAGTCTTTAGAATGGTACTCCACAAACCAGTGGGTGACATCATGGTCAAACTGTCATTTTAATTAGTGTCCACTGTCTTATTGAATCCTCTTTTCAGGTCAAACGTTGGCCCTTATAGTGGTTCTTCAGAAGTATTTTAATGAGAATGAAATATACAATTCTCATTAACATACAATGTTGACAAGTATTCTTTCCCATTCTTCTCTCCATGTGTCCATCCGGTATTTTGCTTGGGATGTTTAATTAGGATGCAGATCCATCTCCTTACACAAAGGAAGATTGGTTTTGAACTATTTCCAGAATGTGAAACACATTTCACATCAGACTTGCACCTTTTTCTTTGGTTTGGTTGTCTTTTTTAAATGTAGCTGACCACTGCATACCCTATATGTTCTACAATATGTTAATACAAAAACATTCTCCCCATCATGATCCTGTTCACAAATATTTTGATTTTGTTCGATTGACGGTGCTTTGGACACACAGATGCCTGAATGACCACCCATATGCATGCATGAAACCACTGAGCTAGTGAATCTCCCTTTTTATCCATCTTTCTCTCCACTTATGAAGACATAAACAGCAGTAATTTAGCTTTACAAAGGGTTAGTTAGTCAGTCACCACACGCACAATGACACAGTCTTAACCCGTCTCCCCACTGAAAAAGCACACCCCAAAACCATCATAACAACAAACCAGCGAATAATTGCTTAATAAATCAAACTGTCAACCTAGCCGGTTCCCGTCAAGTTTAAGCCAGGTTGCAGACCTGTAGCCTAGTTGAAAAATTCCACTAACTTTCATCTTTGGAGGATTTATAAAAGTTCTTACCTGAATCTATAAAGTGACAGAAGCTTTAATGTCTCCTCAGAGAACGATACCAATTCTAGGCATGACTATATTTTGTAAATGCATACACTAATAGATGTTAGAGTTAGGGTTATAATTCTCATTTTCCTCAATTTAAACACAAAAGACAGTGTAACTACAACACCACACAACCCAAGAATAAATAAAGTTGTCTGAAGTTGAAAGTTTCTTTCCTGTCTGTTATGTCATGGTTGGGTGTGGTCAGAAGACCTATTTTGTTGCACAACCACCAGCCACTCCCAATAGTTATGTCATGGTGTAGTGACACACCCTGGAGTATCATTCTACATCACTGCAGGTTGATGAAAAGCTAACCCACTGTGGGGCAGCCAAAACAAGTCTCCTGTTAAGTTGCCCTATAATGTCTTACAATACAGACACTCGTTAGTGGTGATTTTCACTGAATATGTTAAATATTTTTCCAGCATTTGTAAAGCAAATGTTTTTTGCTCTTTAGGCTTTAATATTATTATCAAAACCTATGATGGCCCTGTGGAAACCTAAAAATAATAACATGGTATGGCTGCTTTTAATGTTGAAAATGGAAATATCCTTGCAAGAAGTCAAAGCAAATATGTTGCAGGAAGCAGAGATCAAAATGGGAACAGAATCATTAGACAACCACCTCACATGCTGGAAAGATGATAAGTTTGTGAGCTGCATTCCCAAATGCAGATCAATAGCCATCTTGATGAACATATATAGCCTGATCTGAGCCCCATTTGTGCATTTCTACTATGCCTAGCCTACTACGATCTTTCTCTCTCTGAAGTTTCTCTCTCTTGCGGAATGAAAATGTGTGCCTGCATATATTAGATTCATCATACATACGGTATAATACATTTTCATGCATTGCACTCATTGTGCATGTGTTTGTGCCAGACACAAATGCTATTTCTTCACTTTTTGTGTGCTTTCAGGCAGTAGCTGATTTCAGCTGAAAATCTTTCGTGAGATGCTTTCACTGATCAAATATTCATTGATCAGTTTCACAATCTGCTGGATGTGTTATGTCCATTTTCCTTTGTTGCATTCTGTTCACAGCCAAGGTGGCCTTTACTATTCAGATCAATGCACACAGACCTATGCTGCTTTTAATATTTCCAACCACATCATTCAAACTGCCAAACACTAATGAAATACACATACTGTAATATTCAACACCTGTGCTTCAACTCCCCTGATATGTCTCACAATCTCCTTTCATATTCAGGTTTCAGGGAAATGGCGATATTCACCTCTGAAGATTACCGGAGGTCATTCTGAGCAGAGGCAAAATAAGACAGAATAAAAATAAGGAGAGGTGCCTCTTAAAAATTCATACTGTGTTTATCCCTGACGTGATTTTGCCCTATCACAATGGAATACAAGACAATGCATAGGCGATAAGATCTATTGGGTTTATTTTCATTGTCTCTGAACTTCCAATCTCCTCTGAGGCCCTGCCTGCCCTCAGCCATGACCTTGTCCTCACTTACATCACAAGTTTTTGCTCCAGTTGACTTCTTTCCATTTTTAAATATAGATATATATATTATTTTATTTTTAATTATGCAGGTGCCAGACCTAAACTGTTGCCTGCAAGTATAAGGAAAAATCCATGTTGCTACCAAGGTAAGAATCAAAAGAACTTGTGATTCATTGTGTGTGAGATTTAAAGTTAACATTGGTGTGCAGCTGATGGTCAGTTACTAAAGTTATTATTGCAGGTCATGTGAAGTGGGCTTTATTATATGATCTCCTTGACAACAGTAAAAGCACGGCAATTAGGCAAGCTCTAAATGTGTGCTCCCCTGAAATCAGCATTATGTTTAAGATGTGTACTGGTTTAAAACTTGTCAGGAGACTATGAAATCCCTTTAGTTTCAGAAAACCACCATCCATAACTTTCTTATTTATTTTTCCATGCAAAAGCCTTCATTTCAGTCCAACCGACCTGACAAACCAAGCATTTCACAACTTGTGTCTTAGCAGAGAGTAATTAACTCTCAAAAGTGCCACTGTAGCTGCTTTGATTTGGTGTTTGACCTTACACACTTGCAGTATCCCATGACAGTGCCCTGCTCTTAATTCTGCCTTACCTCTCTCTTTTTGTGGCAGCTTTACTCAAATGGAGCAAAAAAGCTTTGCCGTAATCAGAGCTATAGATGGGAGACTTGATTTAGACCTGACTGCTGTGAAACTTGACATGAGGACTGACTCCCTAACTTGCTTCACTTGAAGACATTTTAAAACCAAAACCATCTAAGGCTCAGAGACTCTGTCTCTACTATAAAAAACTTACATCCATGTTAGTGGCTCTCTGAGGCTGTAATTTTTCTCACTGTTTTAAGTTGAATGATATTAGAATAACAACATGCTTAGCTGCCATGTTCACCATTTTAGTTTAGAATGTTAGCATGCTAACATAATTTGCTATGTAGCATTAATTTTAAGCACAGCCCTGCTCGGCAAGCTCACCGACCATCAGGCTGTGATCGGGGGTAAATCAGCACTTGATCGGCGGTCGCCAGTTGTTATGTGTGAACTACTCAATGATGCATCAAAATGGCTCCCCGACACATTTCTGACACATCGCCAACGTCTGCCAGATATCTAGCATGTCAAATATCTGGAGGAGTCAGCCGACTCGACATCCACATCCAGCCAATAAGAGCAGGCAGCTGGCAGAGCAAGCAGCCACTTTTTCACCTTTTACTCCCCTTAGCTCTCTCTGTAGCTCAGACAATCCCTGCTACCTGAGTGTGCTAATCCATTCATCTCTTTTTGTCCTTATAACTGGTATCTTTATAATAACAAACAACACCTGTTTTGTGTGTAGGTGTGCCTCATTTCCCGTTTCACATTTCACGTGTGTTTTCTTGACAAAATGTGGTTTGGAGACCAGCGTCGGGTGACAGAGTCGCTGTCAGCTCGTGTAGTGTGTGACCCCCTGTCACCAAACAGTCATGTGGTGTGAACGCCACGACTTCAAGACTCCTGTCACAAGAGGGCAAGTTGTGTAGTGTGAACAGCATGAACCTTAACTGTTACGTCCTCAAGTGGCTCGAGCCCAGAGGTGAAGAGAGGAGTAACAATCTAAATGGAAACCAGGTCAAAAGAAACAGGAATCAGATTATGTGCAAGTAAATAGATATATTTATTAACAAACGAAGCTCAAAGAGGAACAGAGGAGACACAAACACAAAGAACTAGACTAATTAACAAAGAGAGGTTTTAACTAAAACACAGAATTAGCAACTTAAGTGAAACCATATTTAACACCCCCCTCTCCCTAGGGAGTATGTGAGCCCAAAGCTACGCTAGTCCCAAACACACAGCTTCACAGGCAGCTGCATTCCTGCTGCAACCGAGCACACAGCTCCACGCAGCTCCACTCCTGCTGCACCCGAGCACCTCCATCCCTGACACGCTGGCCTCTCAAGACCAGCCACATAGCCCCCTTGCTGTTCTCTCCTTGCTCTCTTCCTCCAGGTACTGATTGGGGAATCAGGTGCAGCTGCTGCCCATCACACAATATGACTCAAACCACAAGCCCACTAATAATAACAAATGCAGATACATTTAAAGTTACAACCGCTGACTTACTTTTGCCATTTTTGCTGTTTTCATTAAAAAAAAAAGTAAGGCTGGGCACGTTAACGTGTTGTTATCGCGTTAATGCATTCATTAATTAACGCAGACAATTATTTTATCGCATGTCAACACAGTTTTTATTTTATTATTATTAGTTTGAAAGTCCCTTGCTCACTGGCTCTGAATACGCATACAGTCAAACCATGGGTCACAGGATGGACGGGATGTTGATCAGCCTGCAAATTACCCACCCAAACAAGTAGTGGAGGGAGGCCTCGGCAGACTACACTGTCATTTTTTTCTCTATATTTTTCCACCCGCGATCCATTATCACAGCAGCAGGTGAGCCGCTTGCTTGTTAATGACGCAGCCTATCAAACAACTCAAACAGCCGAAACAGATTCAAAGTTTTAACTTATGATGGTGCTTCATAAAAAGGATCAGGTCCTTAACCTTGTCCTTTTCATCAAGCACTATCATAACCACAGTCCTTTTAAGGAAACCCAAGTCACTGCCCAGAAACTATGAATGTTTGTACCACATTTTGTGATAGTCTCTTTTCTCTATCTTTTACTAAAAACCTAAAATGCTAACTTCATACCATACAGACCATATGTCAACTGTTTATTGTGTGTATCTGTGTGTATCTCACGAGTCAGCAGGCTGCAAAACTAATTTGTGAAAATAAATTTCCCTCCAAATAATGACAATCTAGTTTAAAAGGAAATTGTTCAAATGTGAATTACTTCTAATAGTCAGCATTCAGTGACCTGAAATATATGCAATTAACTTCCAATTGTCTTAGGAAGACTCTACAGACTTGCCTTGAAGGACTTAGACTTAGAACAAGTCGGTCATAAAACATAAATAAACTTGTAGTAATTACTTAACTTGCACTTCTGGAGATTTGGAGAAGAGCCACTCTCTCTGTTTCCTCCTACAACACAACAGTACTTTTCTTTACACAAAATAGGTCTTTATCACATTTTCAGTTAGGTTTTCTTGCATTGTGCTGTGTACTGAGAGCACACTGTGGAAAACAGAGACAGGCTTTTAATGAGCAGTTCTATGAAAGCAGTGTCTCAGTTTCCACATTCCACTTAGGGCAGAAATACTGACCATAGACTGATGCTGAATTATTTTAAGGACAGTGCTAGTTGCTCTCAGTCAGGGGAAGGCTTGTGATTAGGAGAGATCCACATCCATTCTGAGTATATACTTAAGACCAATCCTTGCTCCCAGTGAAGATAAGAAGTGTCTCTTTTCCTTATCACCCAAAAAATGGCCATCTTATTTGAATGGGAGAGGCAGTTTTCCCTAATAACTCTCCTCCTATTGTTATCTTCACATAATTAATCTCTTTTAGTGGAGAGGAGAGACCTTGTTTAACCAAGGAAGACCAGAACCGGAGGAACTTAAGATCTCTCTTCAAAGCAGCAGGCAGGAGGTCAGCGGGGGACCTGGCTTTTACTTTATTCTAATCTTTCAGTCAAACTGTTTCAGAATGGACACAAAATGATTTTCGAAATAAAAAATGGAAAAATGTTCAGGTTAATTTATGAATACTATTCCATTTTTAGCGTGACTTTTCCCTTAAAATGTCAGTTAAATTGAAAGAGGACTTGGTGAATGTCAATTATTTGTTCAAGCAAAAAAAGTAGACTGAAAAGTAGGAGAATAAGTAATAAAGGTTCAGCAAATAGTAAGTTACTCTCTTTCTGAATTCTAAAATTACAGACCATCACTTAGCAGGACACTTTAAAGGATTTTTTTCGACCCATTTTTTAGAGCAGTGATTCCCAACCAGGGGAAATTATGCTTTTATATTTTTATTATTATTTGATTTATTGACTCAGCTGTAAAATCTGAACACCACAAATGAAATGTGAGATACTTAGCTAAAAGTAATCACTGGACAAGAAAACAGAACCTCTGCTTTAGAGAATAAAAAGACATCAAACAGTCAATATAACATTTTCTACATGCTGTGATTTCCACCCCCTTTTACTTCACAGATTTTGTTTCCCATGCTGTTATTTTGACATTTCGGCCGACGTACATGTGCAATGATTCACCTCAACTGTAGACAAGCCTGATGACAGGTGTTTACTCCAGCTTGCGATCAACTGTCTAGTTTGACACTGAGTCTCCATGATCTTGTCAACAGGAGCACATATTGCACGCTACATCAAATACACACATGCATGCACAAACTCAGACACATGCACATACACATCACACAGAGATAGAGCATACATGGGTTGTTAAGCTTGTGGCTTGCATCAGTGGGATAGATCTGTTTGGCATCGAGCCTTGTCATTGCTGTCATCTTAATTTTGGGCTTGGCACATCCCCAAATCACCCTCCTGACACCACACACTACTACCACCAATAGCTTCCTCTGTACCATCTTCATCAGAGTAGAAAATGGATGGGACACCAACCACAGACTGTTCCACAACTACACGGTTGTGCCTCCCTCTCCCATTGAAGACAGAGCAAACTTCTTATGACTCCTTGGCAAAATGTCTGGGGGGTGGGGAAAGACAGTTTTATCTCACTTTTGCAAATGCTTACCCCTCATTTCATCAAGCTCTCCCCTGTGAAATATATCCCTCCTACTCAAGCCAAAGCCCATAGGGGCCAAAAGCCAGTGAAGCCTCTTATTGAAATTGCCATCTTATCAGACGAAATATCGCCAAGACATCGCTTCACAAATGGAGTGGTAATAAGTCTCGGCCAAGTGAGGTGCCTTTTTATATCAGCCCCCTTAGAGTACAATGACGCAGTTTTTATATTACTCAGATGTTTGGAAGATAAAATGGCATCGCAGCAGTGGCCGACTCTCCCGGCTGTTGCAGGGGAGAGCTGTCAGAAACGGTGCTCGATGAGCAAGAGAACACACACACAGCTACTACAGTCTGTCATAAATTACGCTATTAGATAGTATATTGGATTGTTTTTTTTTCTCTGCCGGTTGAATAGGACAGAGCAGATATGGAATTAGGAAGGAAATAAGCCTATGTGGAGCCCACAAAGTGGAAAACAAGTCATACTCTAATTTCACGGAAAGCTGAAGGAAGGTGACTTGATGTTACACTTTTTAGCCTCATCTTTATTGAATTCCAGTCGGTTCATGAAAACACCTCTGCTTCAAGCCCTTGATGATGGTGCCGATCAATATCTCAATATCTATATCTGCTGTGTACTTTGAAACAGCTGCATTAAGATTTTTTGCTTTTCCCTTATCTGACATTCTGTCTCTTACCAACATACTTGCAGTTCAACCCCTCTCAATACTCTCCCTGATTCAGGATATGCTCTAATCTCAAACCACTATCTTCAAAAGGCCATATGCCATGCCTCTCTTTTGGGGCTGCCTAAGATTGCCTCACAGTAAGCACTTTCTGGGGAGCTCTGTGGGGATTGCTCTGTTTGATCTATGCTACCTGTGCTACAATGAAGCTGCAGAGGAGGATCCCCTCTCTCTGATCTCTTCCACACGCCGGCAGCACACTCCGTCTCCCTGTGGGCTGGGCTAATGCCCTCTGAGAAATACAACCTATTTCATAGCAGCTCTTTTCCAGCTATTTCAATTCCAATAGTTCAATGTCTCTAATCCAATTGGAGCTTTGAGAAATCTGTGGTCACAGCTAAAGCCAAGCAGTGGTTCTCCAAGGTCAGTTCATTGATGATAAGAAAACCACCCTCATGATGCAATTCTCGTCTCATGCTTTTCTTCAGCAAATCTTGAAGATTTATTTTAATGAATCACATAGGATTTGGCAACTTACTTGTGGTCATCTTGTGGACAGATATATTTGCTACAACCAATTACAGCTAAAAATGAGATGATTTTAAAGCTTTCAGCCTGCAAGAGGCATAAGTGAGCTGCCTTTTTTTATCAAACCTCCAGAGAGACGAGAGAGACTGTTTATTATTTTTAAATATATACATATATAGCCTACACTGTACAGCATCATCTGATTTGAGAAGCTGTAGTGTTTTCATTTTAGCTGATTGATTCCAAAGGTTTATTACTGTTCCAGTAAAGTGGATTCATTTATAAAATGAACTGGCTGAATAGGTTGTCTGTCCCTTTTTAGGATGGGTCAGTGCAGGAGGTATTATAGTATATAGTAATATATTGACATAACAAGTAACATAACTCATTATTTTTAAAACACAGTTATAAGTACAGTAATTATAGTACTTTTTAAAGGAATAACAACAAGTGAGAGCCCCTGAGAGCGCATGGCGCCTCGATTTAGTATCACCTCTTAAGAAGTGCCAAACTTTTGTTTGAATGGAAACACATGACATATACATAAGTAGTGGATGTCAGTCATTCACACCATAGCCACCTGTAAGTATAGTTAGGAAGAAGAATGTCTTTTTTTTGAAGAGATTTATACTGAAGTCATATTGGCATAGTTTGATTTAGCTTTGCTTCTGAATAGATTAGTATAGAAGACAGTGTTGCTCAATAAAACCACAAACTATTACACACCACAAATAAGACCTTGCCCTTGCATTGAACCTCCTCTAAGTAGATAGCACAAGCACAATTTCTAGAAATCCTTGAAATATTCAGAAACATATTGGATTGCCACTGACATGTTACATCTAGTGTGAAATATGTATGTTAAAATACCAAACAGGAGAGGCTGAAAAATGAATACAGAGCACAGGGTTTTATGGTAATTGGAACATGTGTACACAATAGCCTTCCCTGAAGGAGGCCACTGCCTAGAGGGAAAAGTGTTTCCATGAAAGGGTGTAGATGGTTTGCTATGACGCCTAGGTAGGTGGTACGTGTCAAAGTAACATCCACATGAATGGCAGGACCCAAGGTTTCCCAGCAGTCCATGTGACATGATTTATCAGATCAGACTATCTTCTTCCGTAGGTTCATGGCCCAGTTCTGATGCCCATTGTAGGCTCTTTCGGCAGTGGATGGGGGTCAGGATGGCCACCCTGACTGGTCTGTGGCTACACAGCCCCATATACTCAAGAAACTGCAATGCACTGTGTATTCTAATACCTTTCTATCAGAACCAGCATTAACATATTCAGCTGTTTCACCTACAGTAGCTTGTCTGTTGGATTGGATCACACGGGCAGACTTTGCTCACCACTTGCATCAATGAACCTAGACCGCCCATGATCGGGTTCACCACTTTTCCTTCCTTGGATCCTAGCTTGCCCATTTTTCCTGCTTCCAAACCATCAACTTTGATGAAAAAAATGTTCACTTGCTGCCTAATATATCCCACCTACTGACAGGTGCCATGGTAACAAGATAATCATTTTTTCACTTTACCTGTCAGTGGTCATAATGTTATGGCTGATCGGTGTATATTGTAGCTCACTGGAGAACAGTAGCTCACTTGTTAAGTGAAATCAGTCTGCCTGCCTTTTGGTGTAACTGGCAGAAACTGTGTCCTTACCACAACCTCATGACCAATAAACAAAATGATGAAAATACATCAAGAAACCTGGGCTAAAAGTAACTTATTCAAGTCGAGTCAAACCATGTTACTAACGTTTCTGACTTCATCAAACTTCAAAAGTCAAAACCTTGTCAAGATTGAGCCCAAACACAAGATACAAACTCAGTAGGTTCAGTTCTCTAGAAGATTAAACAAAAAATGTTCAACTTAATGTTGGTTAAATTTGAAACTTAAAGTGAGCAGTCCAGTAAAAAAGGTGCCTACAAAAGACCGGAAACTCCAAAAGGAAAACATAATGTCCAATATCCAAAAAATAGTGAAACACACAATTGTCCAAGCTGACAATAACAAAGATTCCAGTAAACGCAAAGACAGTGACCAAATGAGCAGAGTAACAAGGAATGCAGGACAAAGGATCAGATTCACACACTGACTCACATGGCACAAGTGACAACGGACTAACAGAGAATAAACAGAAACAAAGGCCTTATATAATGACACAGACACACACACAGGCAGGCAGGCAGGGTAATTAACTCCAGTTGATACACATTGGGGAAATGTGGCAGACAGGAAGCAAAACTAAACACAGCAGCAAACTACAAACTAAAACAGGAAACAGGCGGACACACAGAGCAACAGACATACAACAGACAATTTCAAAATAATCTGGAACAGGACAAGCAAACTGAACCAAAACCGTAGAACCCTACACCAAACAGACCATCTCAAAATAAGACAAGGAAACAGACAGAAACAGAATCAGAAAACACAGAACACACAACCAGCTTGGATACACTGAAATATGGCTGATTAAGTGAATGGCTATAAAAGTTGCAAAACCATATGCTTCAACAGCTGAGTCTCTCATCAACCTGACCCGAAAGTAAGTACCAACTACTCTAAATGAAGCCGTTTGGATCAATGAACGAACAACAAAGCTCCCTAGCTCTGTAATTCTTTTATTTATATAGTCCACATTTGAACACAATGCCAATCAACTTCTGGAAACAAACTAATGGTATGTGTACATATGCTCTCAGTGGGATTTGACTCCCATACCTCCTATAATAATATAACTACAGAATATCTGTTTGTCATTCTGCAAGTGGCTAATAATTTTGATGTTTGATCGATCTTGTAGAATTTTCTCTTATAGGACAAAATGGTAAATGAGCAGAGTCATTTCAAGCATGAGCTTGCTGAGTCAGGCCTGTGTTATTATTAAGGGTTGTATTAGTGTGTATGTAAGGTCACACGTGTGTATTCTGTCCTTGTGAGCAATCTGCAATGTGATGTCTTAACCAGTACCTTAACTTGATAGTCAGTGTAATAATAAGGCTCTTCCCCACTACTGTTCTGGCTCTTTTTTATACATACCCAGTCAATTGAAAATGCCCGTTCTGCATAACAATTAAAATTCAATTACTTGCAGATGCAGAGAAATTACTATCCTTCTGGAACGTACATTTTACACATCTATTTCCCCTTGGTCACTCCTAATGCAATTACAGAAAAGAGTTAATGGGAGTGAAGATGGGAAATGGAGCAGTTTAGGAGGGGCAGTTGAAGGATGGGAAGGCGTGAGTCACAAAAACGATAATTGATATTGATGCCACATGCTGCTCTTAGTGCCTGAAGGAGGTTGGTGATGTGACATTGTCATGGAATTTAAATTATTTTAAGTATTGGAAATGAGCAACATTTCTTTCCTCCAATAGTTTTGACATTCATAAATTTATTTTAGTATTTTATACCACTTTTTCCACTTTACTAGTGGCCTTCAATAAATCACGGAAAACACAGGAGCAATCACTGAAACTGAAATAATGAAAAAGAGAAAAGGCTGTTTTCTTGAATATCGTTCTAGAATAAATTTGTGATCACTAGGAAACAAAGGGAAGACAAATTGAACTGACTCCTCTTTCAAATTGAATTCTTACTTACCACTACACATACATGTTGCACACAGATGAAATATGGCCATGGAGCTAGAAATAAGGAAAAAAAACAATGTTTACTTGGTCTTCTATGTGTGTTGACAAAATACAGAAACTTGAATCATCACAGTGTACATTTTCCATCCATTACAAAGTGTGTCCACACTACAGTAACACACTACACAATACTATAAGTCTGCTTTATGACCACTTGCTTCTCTGTGGGTGTGTCACTAGTCTTCGCATTTATGTTAAACATAGTGGTTTGATCAATTGTTAACATAAAAACATTAATGGATGCAGCTTAAACCTTATGTACCATTCTTCCACTGTCTTGCTTTGTATGTTATATTAGCAGATGCTAAGTGGATTGACTCCAAATGTGTTGGACTGTTCCGAACAATTAACTTCAGTCCTTCACCAGCAGTACTTTTGATGAATCTTTAGGAAACCAAACCTGAGGGCTATTAACGGGAAGGAGTGTAAGAACATCCTCAGAAAGAGACTCCCTTTTAGACAACATCTGATATAAAGTACAAGAGCAAATACATGTCTTGTACATGATGTTTAAATGTGTATATATTGACGTATTGAAGTGGTCCTGGATCCCAGGGCAGTGAAGCATGAAGCTTTACATTAGGAGATTAGAACGAGACCTGGGCCACCATATCTCTGCTCAAGCCTAGAGGGGCTCAATGGTTATCTGGCCTTTTCTCATTAACTGGGAGATGAAAGTGGGAGCTCGTCTTCGGTCATGCGTCCCTTAGAGAAAACCTGGACTGGGACATTAATAAAGGCCTAAAGTCTGAAGGGAATCACTCTGGTCCTATCTCTCACAGTGAAAACTATTCACAGAGTGCTATTCACATAAGCCGCAGCTTCCACTTCTGTCTTTTCCATTTTCACACTAACCCCTAAGTCAAACAAGAACAGCTTCTCCTCAAACCAGAGAGGGGTTACGTCTCCCAAAGCCCTTGAGACTGTTAGAATGTGTTACACTTTGGCAATGAGGCAGTTATGGTTGGCGGTTCTGTGTTTAACATCATAATATTATATGTGTACACTTGTTCTAATTGACCAAAGAGACTTCTAATAAGGAGAAAACAGCTAAATATGCAATATGTGACTGGAATATGTTAATATTTTCACAATAAGAAGAAATTCTTAAATAGGTCATACATTCAGTACAGAGATAAAAGAGTTGGAATCAATGGCTGTAAAACATCTAGGCCCAAGCAATGCTGAAATAAACACCAAGGGAGTTCAAATATAATTCCCTTTTTCCCCTTAAAGAAACATGTCTGTATTTTTCAATCTGGATCTTATTCTTATATTTGTGTCCTTTATTTAGTTATTCATACTCACTATTTCCACTGTGGTAATTCTGGTAATGCGGCAAAATCAGCAGCCTCAACAGCCTCACACATGCAAACAAACTGGTGTGCACAGATGAAATAGCAGCTAGTTTGGTTAGCCTGTGAATGTAGAAGTAGATCCCTATGTATTTAGCAACAGTAACTAATCCAGTGAGCTAATTTCTATGTTTACTTATAAACTCAAGGACAAGAATTTGAAGTGAAATAGATGATCTCTACACAATGTTAGCCACAACGTTAGCATAACCTGTAGTAATCAATATAGTTATGAGAAGACCTAGGTTTGGAGAAATGCAGAGAATTTTCTTTAAATTCATTCATTAATAATTACAACATGCATGTTCAGGTTACTGTTTCAACATGGAGATCATTTTGATCCCCAACTCCAACATTTATCAGGCTTCACATTGCTGGCTAAATGGGCTTTCAAATAAGCTGATGAGACTCCTTGTAGATTTTAATTAAACTGTTAACACACTAGAGGCCTAGTCATTACAAACTCATGCTGTCCAAGCTTTGTGGAAACCCACAGTACTCTATTTCAAATTCTACAGGAGACCCCAAAGTTGCCACAGGCACCAAAGATGTCAGGTCTTTGGCCTTTTAGGGATATGTGTCTAAAATGATGCACAATATAAAAAGAATATGCATTTGATAAAATGGTGCATCCACAAAAATGAGCAGTCTTTGCTTTGAATATTACACTCAGTGTAAACATCTTGTAGTTTCAATCAAGAGCTGGAACAAGAGTGGAACAAGACGATATACTATATATGTGAAAGACAGAATGGAAACCTTTAACTTACGGGGAAATAAAAGGGGAAAACTGGATGTCAAGGGAATATTGGGATGGTTCGTCATGTTTCCTTCCATGTTTCCTTTTATTTAGCAGTGGATGTGTACAGCAAAAAGTCTTTATTGACCAGGTGCCCAGACGCGACCTACAGCTTCATGTAAGACTCGACTTGTCTGACAAACATGTGAGGCCAGTCTTAAAATAGAAACAGAGTGCTAGTTATCTTTTCTACAATACATTTCCCACTTCTTTGCCCAGGTTCAGATGCCATCCATGCCTGGAGGAGTGCACACCTGGCAACAATACAAGGATAAGACAAACTTTAAAAAATGGCAGCTGAGTTAAGGATTGGCAGAGTAAACCTGAAAGCCCCTGAAATCTGAGATGGATGTCTGGAAATTTAACAGCTCTCCTCTACGATCCACCTGGGCAAGACAAAATAGAGAAACACAATGTCCTGCCTTGGAGGTTTGACAGAGATATAAAAAAATAGGCTATGCCAATCGCTCTGTGAATTCAACCAATTAGGCCGAGAGAGTCAAATAAAAACTTCCTGACGAAATAACTAATCTCTCCATAAAATTAGGCCTCTAGTTCACACGTCTTGGCTGTCAAGGTGTATACTTTCATTTGTCTCAACAATTAGTCAGATCCGAGATGAAAATCACATTCTGGTCCAATTCAGGTGAAGTAATAAATATAAAATTGGATTATAGTGGGTTAAAAAAAAGAACAGGTCGTACAATGATGGCAGAAATGGGAAATTGAGATTGTTTAAGACACAAGGGAAACATTGAAGGAAAATGTCAATCCGTGCTGATTTTTGTGGACCAACTTTCTATCCCTCTGTTGAATTTGGTGCCCAGATTGGCTGGTGAACTCATATCATCAAATACCAAGAGGCAATCTTCAAAAATAATGGAGCTTGGAATGAAAGATGGAAGCCAATAAGCCATGAATCGAAATAGATTTACATCATGATTGTAATTTGAAATAGAAGCAGAGTTTGTGGTCAATGTAGAGTACAAATATACATTAGAAAAGCATACTCTGTGTACAACTCAATAAGCACTACTGAATGACACCAAAATAATGGCTTCCCAGAGTTCGATAATAGTTTCCACTGTGTGAGAAAATGTTTTTTCCTCCAAAAACATAATAACGTATACATTTTATATGGAACAAACCATTTTCAGAAGATCTGTCTACTATCTGTCCCATGGCCTTGTTTGCACTGTTTTATCTATTTAATGTTAAAGTCCTGGACATTGACAGACAACATATGACTTAATTAAATGTGATTTTTATGTAATCTTTGTCTTGATTCCCTGGCAAATAAGTTCGAGCTTTTCTCGTGATTTGCCTATTTGATGAGAAAATGCCAGAAGAAATGAAAGCCAATCTTTCCAAATGACAGCGATTTAGCTCATAGACAGGAGGTTGTGGGGGAGCTTTCTCACTTGGGCAATTTGATATAATATCTTTATCTAATAACAGTCATTTCTTCAGTCAGAGCTCTTCCTGGTTTCTAACTGGGTTTTGAATGACTACCTTGTGAATTACCTGTGAGAGTCGTACCACTAATGGCTTTTTAATCACCTTGAAAATCACTATATCCACCGCAAAACCCTGTCTCTTTTACATGTCGAGAAACATCTCATTTTACCTTAATGATCCTTCCAAGCACAGACTGTTACTGTTTTCCTGTTGGTGAGTTTTTCACTTTGGGGTGATGATGGTTCATACTTCCTTTCCCAATCTTCAATTTATTCACCGGTTCTCCTACATCAACTCTGACAAAGCAACGAGACGCCACTGGAATAAAGAAAAGGATGGAGAAACAGAAGGAGTCACTGTGATCCCTTTGCTGAATGTAGAGGAAGGTAATCTAAATTGAGTCAAATCCATAAAAAGATGGTATTAGACTTTCATGGTGTAGCATCACTGCAGAGAGTAACTAATAAGGGAATTAATCCTACTGCTACGGCTCAGAGGCTTCCCCTGCCTCGTTCTGCTTTCCTAATCTATAATTTCCTCCTCTTACACACAAATACTATGCTCATTCACTCATGTCATTGTGGATATAATGGAGTAAATGCAAAAGCATGAAAATGCCACCAGTTTAGGTGTCAACTCTTGTTAGTGCAAAACTTGTATATCTAAAAGTGCAGCTTGCAGAGACTTGGCATTGTGTGTGAGGGGGCAGCTGAAAGCAAGTCACATTTTGCTCGGAGTATTTGCCAGTTCCTCACACGTATTAAAGTGATAGCGTAATGGTTTGGGAAAGGGCCAGAAGCCTCGATCCACAGTGTCATATGAGCATGCTGAAAACATTTACCCGGTTCAATGGTATCCTTTATTACATTCTCAGAAAATAAAAGAGAACGCTTAGGCAGCAGCTAAAAGCAGCAGCAAGGGAATGTAAAATGCCCCTTACACATGAACACACTAGTAGAGCAATATTAACAGAGCACACAAGCTGGACTCAACTGTCAATTCCATTTTAAGAAGAAGGACTAATGTGAGGATAATGAAAATACACCAAATAGTGGAGACATTATGAAAGAAAAGGAAGTCAAATGATGACTTCTTTAAGCTAGTAAAACCAAACATACTTATAATCTTTTCCTTCATGCACATCAAAAAGTGATCAAACCAAGAGTTTCCCAACTTTATGCACCATTTGCCCAAAATGATAACATACCATGAAGACTGTAAGATTAATTTTTACTTTTACTTTTTATTATGAAGGACAACCCATTTTCAGTTTTGACTAGAAGTGAATTTGTATGGAGTGAGGGATGCCACACATAGAGGCCCCAGGGCCTAACAGCTTTTTTGGCCCGATGTATGCCCCTTGGGATGATCCATAATTCATGCGGGAGTCATGCACTTGTCACAGTGGCTCTGTATAGTGAGTTCCACAAAAAGGAGTGGTGTGGGTGAATGGCAAACACAATTTAATGCATCTTCTAGCATCATCCACTAGCACGTACCAAGCACAGTTCACTTCCTTCACTTGTCTGCATAGTAATGTCAGTCTGAAGGTGAAAGCAAAGGTGACCTTGTCGTGCGCATGCATGTTTAACATATGATTGTTCATGACTCAACACTCACAAAAACACGCACACACATCCACAGACTGAAATATTTGAGGAGAGTTTTAAAAAAACAACTTTACAGCCTGTAAACTCTGTAAGACCCTGCAAGCTGGGACGGTATGCACGTGCTTGTATATTATTTCATAATGTGCTAGAGGTGGCAACAATGACACAAACACCTGTACAATATAATATAGTCTCACAAATTACCATAAAACTCAGTCAACATCTTTTTGGCATGTTTTCAAAGAAAACAAAGAAAATGAGTATTATGAGCATCAGAAAAATAGTATTTACATCAGACCTTCTTTATTACATTAGATTGTGCAGATCTGTCACCACCTTTATATGCTCTCTGTAGAATCTCAAGCTGTTTTGACATATTTGTGGAAGAGAGTGCCAGTACTCACTGACAAGATGTGCATCATGACTGGGTGTAAACACACATGGTGAAGATGTGTGTGAATCACTAAACCTGTATTGCTTGCTAGCTAGTTAAATCAGCTTTGCTCCATTTCATGTTCTGCCTTGTTTGAAGGATGTGGCCTACAGAGGTGAGCCCAGGGGAGAACAGGTAGGAAACAGGTGGCTTACTGGGACACTTGAATAAAACGGAGCCATCTTTAATGTTAGTAACACCTGTTTCTTTCCTACGATGACAAGTAAAAATGTCTGCTGTGAAAAGGACTACTGAAGACTGGTCTTTACTGGACATCCAGGATTGGCACATTTTGTCTTCCTGTACCTTGACGTATTAGATGTGTGCTACGGTTATCAATTGACGCTCAAATGCACACATGATGTAATGTGGCTGGTGTGTGCACATTATTTCAGGTGCTTACTTTGCAAACGTAAGAAAGCGTGTCACCTTTTCCCAACAAATCTGTACAATTCTTTGATATAAATGGCCAATTTCTAGACAGAAGTATCTCTGACTGAAATCTGTTTGGATTGACAGAGAGCACACTTAGTAAGACAAATGTCATTTTATGTCTTTACCTTAAAGTAAAGTGAGTCTTTCCATCTTTGTTTCCTGTTTGCCTTGCCTGCTTGTGTGTGGTGTGCCCCTGTAGCCTCAGTTGTGTTCAGTCCTTGTGGTGTCATCTTCATATGTTGAGTGTTTTGACTCGTTCTCTGTTTCCCGTGGTTTCCTGGCATGTTTCCCCATGGTGTGGATTATACCTGTTTGTTTAGATTTACTCTGTTTAGTTTGGATTTCTGCTACACTAAGTGTAAGCCATTGAGTTTGTGTTGGACTGTATTAAAATATCATCAATTGTGAACCTGCTTTGTTCTGTTGTGTGCATTTTGGGTCCACACCTTTGTACTCCTGCCTCTGCATTTAGCCTTCTAAATAGTTCTCAAACAATGCCACTCCTCTCCATGATGAGTTTAGTTATCTTGCACTTTACGGGGAGTCCCACTGAATTAAATATGTACAGCATATTCCAAAAAACTTTTTACTTCCCATAATCTGTAGTGGTACAATTCATATTTGTGAGCTTGAGTTACTAAACCAGACACAAGAGGAGTGAGATAGCTGTAATGCAATACCTTGCTATTGAACAAAAATAAGAGACCAAAGAACATACTGCTAGATTCCCTAGGATATTTCTGATTATTCTGCACACTATATGTTTAGAATTTAGAGATTAATGCATAAAGAAAAAAAAAAGAAATCATTGAACTTTTAATCATTGAATTTGACTTTTGCATTCTTGACCTTATGTAGTATGTATGTTATTCGTTTCTTTTACAATTAAGTTAAACGCTCTCTATCGTATCCACTTGGAGCTATTACCACAACATGTGGGTGTACAGGAGTGTCCACAGGTTGATCCTGTATTTCCATAGTTTCCAGTTCAAAGCTTGGAAGTCAAGACTGGGTTAGTAATGTGGAGACAAAAAGAAGGCAGTTATTGCTCTTTTTAAGGCATTGCCTTATGTGTGGTATCAAGGCTGTTTGTGTTTGCTAAACATGAAAAATTGTTAATATAAAATTTCAACGGGTGTCAAGAGTGACTGAAGTGGTTTCTCATTTTTAAGATGTTCTTCAAGTACTTTCTCTGTGACATTCACCAACAAAGAAATGTTTACATGCCTCCATTGGCAGTCAGAGAATGCAGAGTTACAGAATGGATAGACAGATCCATTTTGTTTTTGAGGTCATAAATATCTCATCTAACTATAACGGTATAGTGGCGGGGAGATTGGATAAATATTCAATGCTGCGACGGGAGTAGGTGGAAAGTGAGAGATTTCAATACACCTTCATAAAGCAATAGACTGCAGCAGCAATATTCTCTATGCACAAAATGGCAATGCTGGTGAAATGTTTTTGGCATTTGAAAATAGATTCTCTGCCCCATCTTTCCAAAGTGCCCCAGGGCCATTTTATAGCTTAATCAGGACATTCGAAGGACTTATCTCATTCTATGATACCACCCATTGCCCTTAGAATTCATCTTAATATCTTTTGCTTCAGATCATCACCTAATTACCACTGACAAAGAGCAGCTGGAAGGTACATGGTATTAGAGGAAGTAATGATCCAACAGTAATGAGAGCAGTGAGTGAGATATATACATTATGTAGATATGGAATATACTGATTAACCTAATGGAATCAAGGTTATGGCCACACTAGTTTCAAGTATTGAAAGAAAAGCATACAAGCGAGAAGGAGGAGTGTGGTGTTAAGTTTGACTCAGCAGGATACTGACGTTTGTCATAGCAACCATCTCAGATAAAATGCTGGCTATTTTCAACACAATTGCACTACACAGATATACTTGTTTTTATTGCCTTAATAGCATAAAAGTAGTATGATAGGTTAAGTCTAAATGATAGATAATAGAAGCAGATTTTGTTCAAGAGGCATGTGAAGGTCAGTTTATTTGTCAAAGAGTACAAATCAGCATATTGAAACTGTTTTAAAATGTCTTCTGTGGCTCTGAAGGGAGCTTCCTAAAGTCTGAGAAAATAACCCTCATGATGTCATGAAGGTTATCTCGGATTGGCTTTGAGAGTAAAACATTTTTGACATAAAACGCTGATAGGCAATCTGGGGCTTTGGAGTTATGGGAATTAAAAGGCTGGGAAGGCCTAATGAGAGATAGTTAAGTTGCATTATGTGAATATGTTGGTAATGTTACAGTACAGTACAGCTTAGAATAACAGCAATGCTTCCAGACTAAAGCCGGATTTATGCTTAAAAAAGAGGGCTCATGGGAGTCCTGCTGTAGTTACCTATGGCGTAGGTTTTGATTTATAGTTGTGCTCCACCACAACACTAGATGCATCTATTGTACATGATCAGCTTTAATTATTTTCTACAGCTTCTGCCATGTTTATTTACATTCATTCGGAATGCAGCAATGTGTGAGCACAAGGCTTTATGGAGATGTCTATGTTAGATGTGTGTTACTGAAAAGCAGATTACTGAGCCTTTCTTTAACTTCCTTAATGCTAACTATGAACAATATCAGCCCCAATCAGAAAACACAAGCAGCCACAGTTGTGCTGTCCCCACGTGGTATCTCTGGAGCCGCCATAGCCCTGACGTGTAGTTACTTTTTTGAGGAAGCGCACATCAGCTATGGCAAAGCTACAGTGGTTGTGTGCTCTGGCTCTGAGGTTACATCGTAACCCCTTAATGTACAACTACAGGCCTAATCAAGCTTAACTTCACACATGTGTAACCAAGCAGAATCTTTGGCAGAAACAGCAATTTACAAGCCAGTGAAATTTGTCATCCTAATGACTGCGTTTGTAAGCTGTTCTGATGCTAAGACATGAGTATAGGCACAGCGTACAGCCGACAGCTCTGCCCGTGCTGAGCAAACAGAAGCCAGGAAATGTTAGCTGGCTAAAGCAGGTCTGCAGTCAGCCAAGACAGACACTCTGGGTGCAGAGTGTTGCAGGCAAGGGCAATCGGACTGAGGGCATGTGGGACGATAGACATCCTGGCACTGCAGGCTGGCAGGTGTGTATGTGTGTGTGTGCGTGTGTGCGCTGGCTGGAGGGTAGCAAGTGAAAATTGATAGTTGTACAGACACCAAATGGCAATTGGGCAGGTCTCTGACATGGTCTAGAGGACAGTCAGAGAGAACTACCTGTTCATGATGTACTCTGCTGTACAGTCGGAACCAAACTGGCTGAACAAAGTGTTACAATGAGCTGGATAGCTACTGTAGATAGGATGGTGAGTTAGACACTGAAAATCATGGTGTTGTTAGGGAACTGCTATAAAAGCCCCGTACAGCCCTCACTCTAATGTGGAATAGTTGTCTGTCTATGGGCGTGTTTCCTTCTAACTATCAAGCTAATTTCAAGTGAAAAATGTAAAAAAAATAAAAAATAAGATTGTTAATTTGATTTGTTAGGAGAACTGCTGTTACTAACTTGCATACCCATATGTGAAGTCAGGTGATACACGTCACATGAGCTATGTAATGCAGTGTATGTAACATTTACCACGTTTAATTTATGTAACTTTGTTATGGTCAATTTGCCTGTCGCTGAATGGGAAATTGTCATATGTGCCATTTTGGAAGATATGAACAAACAGCCTATTTTGTTATTTAGTTTTGAGGACTTGTTGTAAGGAAGAAGCAGACAGTGGAAACAGCTTCTTTAGGGCCCAAACACGAACTGTGCGAGGTCCCTATTGAAGCTGAAGGGATTATTTTTCTTTCTTTCTTTCTTTCTTTTTCTGCAAAGTAACCTCAATTTTGGGGGCTTGAACATACTCGAAAATCACCAAATTTCACACATAATTCAGACGCAGCAAAAAAATTTGTATTTTATGGTTTCGCATGAGTGTGGCAAAATGGCTCGCTAGAGCCCCCTACAGAGCAGCCCGTGGACAAAGTTTCACCAACGTGTACGAAATTTCTGTGGTACGTGTATCATGTCCAGACGTACAAAAAAGCCTCTTGGAGCCATTGCCGAAACCCAACATGAAGTCGGCTGTTTTGGATTTAATGGTCATTTTTTGCGATTTACACACTTTGTACTTTAACAAACGGATTTAGTCTGACCGACTTCAGATTTGTGCTGTGCAGACTAAACCCATTGATGATTAAAAGTTAAGCAAATGGTGAGTTTTCGTGGAACGGTGTGCCCGTGGCGTGGCGTGGCATGGCGTCCAAAATCGATGATTCGTAGGTATTTTAACTTTAGTATACATGCTCATATCTGCACCAAATTTTGAATACATTATAAGAGTCCTACCCTGAACACATCAATATGCCAATATTCATTCAAAGTCATAGCGACACCTGCTGGCAACAGGAAATGACACATTTTACATTGCAATGTACTACCCCCAGCAGGTCGGATATATGAACTTCAAAACTGTCCCAGAAAACCCATAACACATTGATGAAGCCATATAGTAAAACTTGTTTGCAGTTAACGGCGTGGCGGGGGCGGTGTCGCCAGGACGCCCGAAGTTGTTTAAACTTCATCGTATATGCTCACATCTGCACAAAACGTTGCTTGATGCTTGATAACTCTCCACCCCGAACACATCTGTATGCCAATATTCAATAATAGTTGTATTGCTAAGTGCTCTAGAGCGCCACTAAGGGGATACAGGAAGTAACGTATAACACATTCATGCAGCGTCCAATGCCCGTAGTAAATTCAGAGCCACACCGGCAGAGCTCCAGATAATGAACGTGGCCCCTTTTATCTTCTTCTTCTTCTGCTTCCTTAGTCATGTGAGTTAAATGTTTGCTATCTTTATTTGTGTTTTATAATCTACTGTTGTTACTGCTGTTAAAATCTAATCAGTACATGCAAAATCTAACCCATCTCTGTCCGTGCTGGGAGAGGGATTCCTCCTCTCTAGCTGAAGTTTCTTTAATTTCTTTCCGTGTTAAAAGGATTTTTGGGGGAGATTTTCCTCATACGAATTGAGGATCTAAAGACAGAGGTGTTGGATGCTGTAGAGATTGTAAAGACCCTTGAGGCAAATTGTGATATTGGCCTATATAAATAAAATTTACTTGACTTTACCCAAGGATACAATGAATAGTGCCTCCATTCAAGAATTCTTTAAATTATTTAAAGAGGTTATGGTAAATACTGGATGGCTGTTTAAGCTCCGAGGATACTCCGAGGAGACAACCAAGAGAATGTCCATCTATCTGTATAATACCACTTAAACCACCACTACCATGTTTTTTTTAGGTTTTCATAATGAAAAGTATAGAAATTGAAGCAATGTTAAAAATATCAAAAAGCAATTCAATAAACTCTGAAAAGATCAACAAATGCTTGATAATTTATAAGATGAAGAAGAATGTGCAAAGATAAAAGTCAGCTTCAGTCCACTTGTTATTCTTCTGGTATTTTCATTCATCAGAGCAAAACTATTCTTTCATATTTTCTCTCTTTACTTCATAAAATAGAGAACACTTACTTCTCAAATTCTGCGTCCAGAGAGAAAAGGCTGCTATTCGCCTGGTTTACCCCCAATTCTGAAATACTACATTTTTTAAAGACTTTTTTTGTCCAAACCACCTACATCAGAACCTGAACCACACTGTAAAAAATCTATAATTTTACTTTTTGAAATACATGAAAATATCAAAAAAATTACAAAAATAAACTTACATGTCTAATGTAAAATAACATGAAAAACCTGTAGCTATGAATAACCATAACATTTCTGTTATTTTAAAACAAATGTTGGGTTTTTGACGTCAAGAAACTGTATCAATACATTCAGGTATTGACCGTATTTTCACAAATATTATTTTTCTTATTTAAAAGAAAAAACTGTTAAATTTAAGTTTAATGCTGTAAAAACATTTATTATACTTGGTACAATTAGTAACAGTTAATCGTACGAAAAAACATTTGTTCTGTAATTTGACATAGATTCGCTTGTTAATTGACAAATATCTCCTTTAATTACGGATATTTGATAATAAAAACATTGAATAAATGTTATTTTAATCAGTGTGTATGGTCTGCAAGCATTGTTAAACTGTCAGAGCACAGCTTTGATCATTAAAGAGCCATAATTACGATAATTTCACAGATGTTGACTTTTATCATAATGCTTAGATTACAAATTAGATTTACATAGTAAATAATTGCCGAAACGTAGTAAATTTACAGAAAGGTAATATTTAATTTACTTTTAAATGACAGGTGTCCACACCTTTTAATGGGGTTAAAAAATATCGTAAACTTCCTGTTAAATTATGGGTTTCTGATTAAAAATCAATTTTAATGTCTTAGCTATAGGTGTATTATCAAAACCTCAAACCAACACATGTAAATCTCTTTCTTTCTGAATTAAAAATTACCACATGTTCACATTTTACATTAAAGAAATAAATATACACATTTATCCTAGACCGGAAACCCCTTTTGAGTTATCTTGTGGTTATTTGTGACAGTTTCAGACTTCCTTAAATGAACTTAATTTTAGGAAACTCGGACCTTTTAAATTACAACCACAATAAAAATACACACATCTGATACTATTTACAAACCATTTATTCAGTTTCGTGCTCACAACAAATAAGCCACACAAGTCAAACATTTCAGTGTAAAGAATTGTTCTCCTAAAACTAAAGTAGTTTAGGTTTTATTTACCTTGTTGACGATATTTTCAGATCTATTTATTAGAAACACAACTGGGTCGACATAAAGAATATTTTGGATGTCAATGTCAAACACAGCTCCAAAATTAAAGTAGAACATGAATATAAAGTAATTGGAAAGTATTGCTTAAAATGCTGGCATTTTGCTTTTATAGGACTGTACAGAGAGACATGAAAGGCAAATGGTACACATAAAATGGTGGTTTTACATAGATTGATTATTATGCACTATCCAAAGACTTCATCATTTTCTGGATTCAATATGACATTTTACAACTTTCTAAAGCCAGTGTTTGTATCTGGTAAATGTTGTCACAGCTGTATGTATTTCCCTGTGCTGTGCATCCATGTTCCTTTTCTGTCCTCTAAGTGCCACAGCCGATTGCTGAATTAGGTCCACCTCGCCTTGCAAGGCAGTGCACAACTTTGTGCACCTGAGTTGGGGAAGCCCACAATTTCTAAATTAAGTTGGTATACAAAATAGATTAAAATATATGCAAGTAGAAAGAGGAAATGTGATACAAACACAGCTTAAGCAGAGAATTTAGCTGAAATTCAATGAGAATTCAAACTCATCTTCTTAAAATGGTTTAAATAATACCTATTCAAACAACAAACACTGTCTGGCCATAGCTCACTCACTATAGAATATATGAAAGGTTTTCCATATATTGAATAAATGAAAAATTACCTATATTGATTACATTTACAGGATAAAACTTAACTAACAGCTGCACTCTACTGCAAATTTTAAGTCTGATTATTTGTTTTATAGCAGTGTTCATCTATATTTATAAGTAATTTCATTGTTTTTACTGGTGTATATGTTCTTCAATAAACATTAAATGCCCCAAAATTACATAAAGATTTGATGTAAAATTAAAGTTACAAACTGTTTTGTCATTATGGAATATTACAGTACTTTTACAAGTTAGTTATTTACTGTTGTTTTACAGTATTTTTCTGGCACCCTAGCTACAGGAATATTACCATTTTTCAATTTTTTATAACAGTGCAGGGCCAGAGTAAATCTAGCCATCACATTTAACCTGTGACTCTTAGGCCATTGAGATTTGAGTCTGATCCCAAATGTGCTGGCCTCAGTGAACTATTTCTATCCACCCTGCCACTGAGAAGGGCTGAAAACAACACATACATATTTTTCTACTGACAAAGACTTAGGCCTATGTTACTGGAATACTTAATGTTGAAGCAAAATAGTGAACCAGGTTCAGGTGTGAAGAAGAAGTTCCTGCGAACTGTTGACTAAAGCCTAGTTCACACTACATGATTTTAACCCCGATTTGCCAGTCGGTGAGCTTGGCGACCGTCAGGCTGTGATCAGGGGTAAATCAGTGATCGATCCAGTCGTTATGTGTGAACTACTCAAATGGCTCCCTGATGCATCGCTGACACATCGCAGACACCAGCCAGATATCTAGCATGCCAAATATCTGGAAGAGCCGACTGACTCAACATCCTCATCCAGTCAATGAGAGCAGGCAGCTGGCAGAGCCAGCAGCTACTTTTTCTTTGCAGAAATCCTTTTACTCACCACCAGCTCACTCTGTAGCACAGATAATCCCTGCTTCCTGTATGTACTAATCCATTTTTTCACCCATATCCTTTGTCTTTATAATTGCTATCTTTATAATAACAAACAACAGCTGTTTCGTGTGTAGGTTCGCATCACTTCCCGTTTCACATTTCACGTGTGTTTTCTTGACAAAACGTGATTTGGAGACCAGCCGTCGGGTGACACAGCCGCTGTCAGCTTATGTAGTGTGTGACCCCCGACTGCTATCAGTCACATAGTGTGAACGTGACAACGACTTCAAGACTCCCGTTACAAGACGGCAAATTGTGCATTCTGAACAGCAGATCAGTCTGCAGAGGTTGAAAGTTGTGTAGTCTATACAGGCCTTTGCTTAGCATGGTTTACTGAAACCAGTCAAGGAGATACAGTGCCACCATATACAACGTGTAAAGACATGGAATGCCGACACCAAATTTGAAGAATACTGTGTGGGGATATTTATCCTTCCTAGATCTTACATTCATCAAGTGTACAAATAAGATTATTGTTCACCTCTCAATACATATGTAAAGAGTCTATTGGTTATTGGTTCAAATCAAGACACGTGTGTCCTTTAAGCCACTTGCAACACTTTCTACATAGTGCCAGTCGGTCTGTCTGCAGAAACAAAACAAAGATAAGCTCGACCTCAGGTTAGCTAACAAATGCACAACAGTGCATCATTATCAACTCAGCTGCTTCAGTCGGTTGACAAGCAGGCAGAGAGGAGAGATTTGGAGAGTCCATGGCTGTCACCGTTGGTTTACTTTAGTTAAGCTATTGACTCTATCATGACCTGGGGAAATTTTTATCATAGAACCCATAAATTATTCCTTCACACTTTTAAAGATGCTATAAGCAAACTACAGTGGCTTTAAGGTTATAAAACACCACTAAAAGCCCATTTTTTTCTCAACCAGCATGTCTTCTGTCCACCTTCAATGTAACATTCATCCACCACCACAAAGTCTCAGGGAAGGCGCAGTTGGTCAGGTGGAGGGATAACAAGTGGGATTGATGACAACATTGACTGGATGGAATGGGTGACATGTCCATGAATTCTTCTATAATAAATTGTCTATCAATTGCAAGAAAGATTTATTTTCTTCTAGTTAAACATCCACTGCAACCTTTGTTTTCAGGGAGCTCAGGGTCATCCTTACAACTCACTGTAACATCTCTGACGTCTTCTCCATAAGCTCTCAATGCAGCATTCAAATCTGCAAAATACTTCTGCCAGCAGACTCTGACCTGTGCAGAAAGCTCTTCTTCTTCCTCCTCTCTAATCTCTCCTGTGTCCTGTTTTTCTGAACTGAACAAGACTGAACATCAGCAAGTCGTGACAAAATCCAAACACTCATTTCTCACGTAGCAGTTTTCAGTGACACATTGGTGTTTCAACATGATAGTTGAGAACTTCACAGTAAACTTTCTCAACAATTTGTGGCTTCTTTGACAAGTCTAAGCACATTCACATTGAGATTCTGTCAGGGTAAACCCTCAGACTCTTTAATAATCGCCCCTCATCTGCAGATGTACTTTAAGTTTGCCTCTGATAAGGAAGGCGGAAAAGGGATCAATACCTAACAAATCAATCTGATCAATAATCAGGGAGATTAGGGAATCAGTGCAGCAGAGACAATTTTGAAGTATTCTCTCCTTGCAGTTGTAATCACAGGTGCACTTGAACATAACTTTAATGACACAGGCATTCATTTTAATTTCACATTAACTTTTAAGCCTTTGTTTTTCATCCCCCATTATTACCGGAGGTGGTTTTCTGCAGTGAATATACATTTGGATACAGTTAATCCTTTAAATCAGAAATAGAACCATATACCACCTCTGCTCTATTATACGATGCATTCATGCTAGACATGCATTTAAAACCTTCTACCGACTTCATGACCAAAATAAATCCAATAATGACAGTTCAATAAAGTATTTCAAGTAATCTTTTGTTGCTTCTCATCCATAGATCAAATAGTGATTAATAACAGAACCTGCCGCTGCATTACTCATTAGCTCTAAGGTAGAGCCGCTTTTGCTGTCGCCTATACAGGCCTGCAGGCAGAAAATTATGTGTATCATTACCTACAACGTCTGTGGTGGAGCTCCTGAAATTCCATCATCCATGCTTAACGTGTCTGTTACAGTTAAAAAGGATCTCTGAGCTAGAATGTGTTTTTCATGTAACCTCACTATGCCTTTTTAATAAGCCAGTGCACAGTTACAAAGTACGATCATCCCTCAGCCTGAGGGTACACATTTTTATTCCAATTACTACCTTTACACAAAAAGGGTGATTTATAGTTTCAGGGTACTATTTTAATACCAGGTGTGTCCAAAAAAGGCCTTTAAATGAGTTTTAAGTTTTGCAGAATTCATTCACAAATGAACACCCCTGTGTAAATAAATTAACAGTTGCCCCAGGCAGGCTAATTGAATCTTTTTTTTGGAGGGATGATAGTCATTTCAAAGTACACATTTTTTTAATGCAGGCACACAGTCCATACATCTTAAGATTCATGAGATACAAGTATATTTTGAGGCAGAAACAAAGCTTCAATGTATTGATAATTAGATTACAGGGTTGTTTTTGGCAAATAATCCTATGTTACAGAGGGTGTTGGGCAATAAGCCTGATAATATGGGTTGTGGTGGTTTGTTGTATTCATAGACAAGACATCTTATACAATCAGATGTGTTGTTTTAATACCTGTAAGCAGAAAATAACATTCACTCCTGCAGTCACTCCCTGGTATATTATGAAGAGCTGGTGACTTGGAGTCCATTCCTTGATACACAGCGTCTCCCATTGTCCCAATGAGGATGAGACACTGTTCAAACCTATTTGAGTGTTCACTCGCTGCCCTCTATTGCCAGAAAACCAGAATTGCAGTTGTCAGAAATTATATTTAGAATCAGGCTGGGTTTCTACAAATGGCTTAGCACAGAGGATCATGTTTGTTGCTGTACAAGCAAATGGAATAAAGATCATCCCAGTGCAGAAGAGCTTTGGTTAAACTGAACATGGTAATTTTTGTAATACATGAGGCTAAGCTGATCTTCCCCGTGCACTTTTATTGTAATCCATCCACCCCTCACACATTTGGATATTCACTAAAGATAACAAATAACAGTATATGGGATTTTTATTACACATAGAGAGTAGGATAGAGTAGAGAGGGTAGAATAGGATCTGTGGGACCCTAAACAATATCAACAAAAAAATTGTCTCCATGTTGATTTCAGACTGTGTAATTTATATGATAAGCTTTCTAATAACCACGTCCATATCAGATTTCATTCTGCCCATACGATCCTATAACAAGCAAACAATGAGTTCCCTCCTATTGTACTCGATCAAGAAAATTTTTCAAATCTTTAAGAATGGAAAGATCCGGCCAGAGCTCACAAGTCCAAGTCCAGCCTCAAGTCTCTTATGGTTTTAATAAGCATTCTACCATCTGTTGCATGCCATCCGGTCTGCTCAGAACACTGCAAAGCTGTATCCAAGTAGGTACTGTATTATCATCCCTCCTTTATCTATTCGCATACAGTATCAGCATTGATTTGGTATACGATCACTTTAAACAGGCTAGTATTGAAATGCAATATGAAAAAAACACACACCTTTAAAGTTACTAAAACATGAACATATAGTTAAAATATAGACCAAGTAGTGAGGTCCTAGAAAGGACTCACTCGTTGCTCAATCACAGTGGTAACAGACCTTGCCCCCTATTGAACAGGCTCATTTATCAATAGCAGTTAGTATGACCATATTGTGTAATTTCACTGGGTTTCTAACTAATGACAATTTATAATCACCTATGAATCCCTTTAGCCTTTCAAACCCAGTGTAACGGTAACCTATAAGCCTGTAACATTACGTGGTCAGTCTGGGTGTCATGGGATTATCCATAATTCCTTTTCATATGTAATTTAAAAATTAAAAAACATAAATCTGTTGTTAACATTCACATTACCAAATGACTGCCCGCGATGGGTCAGTCATTTGGTAATGTGAATGTTAACAGCAGATTTATGTTTTTTAATTTTTAGGTGGTAGGTTTTCAGGTGACTGATAAGGTTTGATGTGGTCCATCCGCCAACCTTTATTTTGATATCCCAGACTTTGCATTTAGTAATTGTTCTGTTTGTTCTTGTGTGAAATTATTATTGCAGAAGGTTACAACAAATGGCACAGCAGCTGCAGGTGTGCTTGACATGGTGTTGGTGCTGCAGCTTATAGTCATCTGCATGATATTAAGGCAGGGAATAACATTTAGCTTGTCAGACATTTCCTTATGTCCCAAAAAAATAAAATAAAGAGTGTTCACTGTTGTTCATTGTTTAGTTTCCAAAATCTTGAGTCTGACTCAATTCTTAAGTCTGTTGAGGACAAGTCTCATGTCATTGTGTGTGCAACTTAAGTCCAACTTGAGTCCCCATCTCTGGATCCAGCATCCTTTTACTGAAGCTAAGGGTCCCCTTCACACTCCCTCAACTATGCCAAGGAGTGGTGTGCCGGACGTCAGTTGGAACAATAGAGTATAATCTTGTTGGCAGCGAGGAGTCCAAAGCCATGCTGAGATAAACTGTTCATTTCAGACTCTGTTATGGCGAGGAAAATGGTTCAAGATTGTGCACAATTAGACAAAACAAAAAGGAATGGCAGAATAATAACACACATCTTGCAGTGCAGTTTTCTAGCCTGTATTACTGTTGCAGGTGATTGCGGAGGTGCCACGGTCCTCCTCCGAAATCCTGAACCATTAGTGAAACAAACCTCACTCCATCTTTTATCTTGATTGACATTAGACTGCTAAAAATTTTAAATCCTGAGTGAAACATGTCCAATAGTACAAGCACTGATTGAGTATCTTGGGGTTAGATGGCCTGTGGACATGGGCAGAGAGGTAGATAGTAGGTTAATTAAAAGCGACTGATCTGGTGTTTCCTGTCTTTATGAATTAATGCAATGTCAAAGTGGATCTCCATGGAAAAGAACAAAGGTGTCACTCAAACTTTAACGACCAAATGTGCGAGGCCCACGCAGTCAAGAAGTAAATTATTGACAGAGATCGCCAATCTTATTTGAAGCTTGAATACTAAAACAGCCTTCAGCTGATGGAGCTCATTAAAGAACTCAGCAGAAACATCTATAGCGAATCTGTATTCAATAGAGTGGTGAGTTTCAAGGGCGCAGGATTCATTTCAGGGGGCAAAGAGTGTTTGTGTGGTGGTAGATAGACCGGAGATTTCACATGTACAAGAACCTTATGCAACAACAAAGCCAACTGAGCTAGAGTTGCAATATGAAGTTCACTCAAAAAGCAATGTGAAAACAATGTTTCTCACATCCAACCTGTGCTGTTGTAATTGGCTTCAAATGAGTCTTAATGTTTTAACATAATCTTAAAGGCATGTTCAACAGGCTAACCTACAAAATAAACAGTAAAGACGTACAGGTTCCAAGTTTGAAGTCGGTATCAATCCATCCTTGAGATTAAGTTTTGAAGCGACTCTTGGTTTGTAACGTTAATGTTCCTGGCCATCTGTCTTGTTATATGGTTAGCGCCCTCATATAAAAGTTTTCCAGGTGTTGTAGGGACATTTCTTTCAAAAATAAAGCTTTCCTCTGGGTCTTTACTGCCTTGGATGGTGTGAGTAGATGAAGATTTTTGTGTTGGCTCTTGCAGCCAACAACAGAGAAATTGCATTGCTTGCTGCCACATCTTTCGTGTTAGGAAAGAAGGACGGAAATAACATGAGCATACAGCGAGGTAGATTCACAATGTATTTACTTAGTAAATATACTTCTCTTTTTATGTTTGCTTGTATTATTTTATGTTATGTCTTATAGTGGACGGGAATGATTGAAATGTCTTTTTACTGTGAGTGTTGTAATATAGGGGCATTTTTGATTAGTGTCTTAAAAAGACAGGGTGCCATTGTGCTCACCTGGTAGAGCAGCATACACATGGCTTTAGTCTTTACCACAATGGCCTGGGTTAGACTCCAATTCTTTGCTGCATGTCATCCCTTCTCTCTCCCTCTTTCTCTCTCCCACACTTTCTGTCTCTCTCTCTCGTTCTGTTCCATATATTAAAGGCAAAAGCCCAAAATATAATTAAGAAAAAAAAGAATGTGGGACAGGTGCGTGAAGAGGAGGGGTAAATGGCTCTTTGGAACCCCTACTTCTTGCCCCATGGTGAGTATATTGCCATTTTCTGAGCCACAGCCATTTCTTCTACAACAAAATACTCTATATGTGCATTACAAAGTCATACAATACCTTCAGCTAAAGTAAAAGAAAGGAAACTGACACCACAAAGCAGAAATGTGTTTCACACCTTTGACTATAGCACAATTGGCCCATTAACTTTCCTTTTTTTGTCAATTATTTTTGTCGAGTTGTGGGGATGATAGATGAGAATGTCTTCAGTGCAAACCATTTATATACTTAAAGGCTTATTATTTTGGCACCCTTTGGATTTATCTGTCTTGANTGTATAATTGAACCCATAAGTCAGATAAGAGGGTTCTAAAGCAAAAGTTTTTTCCAGCAACCATAATTTACAGTTAGTGTGGCACTAGAAAACACTTATTGGACTGAAAACAACCTAATTTGGCTACTTATCTTCTTTCTCTATAGACAGGTCAGCCTAAGGGCTGCTGGATAAACCTGGAGCACTGACACAACCTGCTGTGTGAATATAATCCTTTTTAAAGAACTGAAAAGCATTTTCATTGTGAAGTTTATTTTGTGAACCTTTATTTTCATTTATTTTCTGGTATGATCCAGTTTTTGGAGGTGTCAGTTCTGAAGAGGTTTTATTGTCCATACAAGAGGAGCTATAATTGACTTTTTAACCAGCTCAGTCTTGCTGCTTTTTGTTGCATGTGTATTTATTTATCCTCTTCTACTGAATATTTCACTTCTAATGTTTACCCAGGGCAGTAGCTGCTGAGGTCATGTTGTGAGGTTTACAGACTTGAGTGTTACTACAACAGGGATACTCAAGTTGCTCTGCCTGGTGGTCACTTTAACAAAATGACAGCAACAAAGGCCCTGTGGGGAGGAGGTCGATGTGGATGGATTAGTCAAACACAGGACTGCCATCCAGGAGGTTCATGTCCCTTGTAAAACCAAAAGTCAGTGTTAACCTATTATTTTAACACAAACCATGATCTTCTCTAAATCTAACCAAGTAGTTTGGGGGCCTAAACCTAACCAAACTGTTACTGTTAACCAGTAACTGTTACTGTTAACCAGAGAACAAACTTCTCCCATGTGTTGAGCGGATCAGGTGTTTGAGAGCTTTTCGTGAACTGTTTAATGTGTATGTGACATTATGTGTCACCACTTCTGCGCACTGCACAGATTGCTTATATATGCAACTTCCCAAGCCTAGTGACATTATTGAACATATACTTTCAGTGTGAATTATGAAATGGTCGGCAGGCCACCTGGCACACTGTTACACATGAGTATCAAGTTGAGTATCACTGATCCACAACTACAAAGTAATTACACATGATAGTTTTTAAAAGCTGACTGGTGTTTTGTTTTTTAACTCAATACACTTGAAATTAAATAGTTTCTGACAAAAGAAGAAAGAGGTGTTATTACAGTGATTTGGTTAATTCCACCAGAATTCTGTACCTGGTAGTGTGAAGAAGACTTTTCTTATGAAATGCTTCTGGCTTCAAAAAAGGACAAGGGGTTCCCAGGAGCAATGCTTCATTTTGAGGAGTCAAAGAGCAAAAAAAATATTATGAAGGGAGATGTACGTGAACAGTTATAAGAATAAGTATTTATTATTCCTTTTGGTGGCAATTCAGAAATTACCTAGAGTTGAAGAGTTTGAATCCTGGCTCCTGCCCTGTTTCTACTTAGTACATGCATGCAGTACTTATCGCATGTCTGTCTGCCTTAAAGAGTTTTTCTTTATCCAAATTGAGGTCTCTAAGGATAGGGTGTCATATGTTGTACAAATGTAAGACACTTTGAGGCTGTATGAATTAACTCCATTTGACTTAACTTGAGTAGATAGAGAGGCAATACAGACAGAAGATGGATAGAGGGACTTGATTCAGCCTGATTAAATGTTTCAAATCACCATCAGGGGGTGAATCAGGTCTGCAGGGGAGGAAAAATGTAATCGGTTTGGCTCAGTCTGCTAAATTCCTTTCACATAGTGAAAATACACATTGACCAATGTTATTATTTAAAGACTTCAGTGCTGGACAAGAGATCACCGAGTGGTGTCAAACTGTGTTGTAATGGACTGTTGTTTTTTTGAAGTAAGAAAATAAGTGAATTTTGGAAACTTTGTTTGTGCAAAATCACGTATTGCATACAAATACTTGCAAACAAAAACATAAAACCTAAGCGAACAAGTCATTTGCAATATGGTTACTAGACATCTGCATGTTTTTTTTGTACTCTTATAATGTTAATCCAACGCATCTTTGTAGTAGCGTCCATGTTGATTCCACATTCTGACTTAAGAGCACATGAACACACACTGAAGTTGAAAGAGCTTCCAAACTAGGGAAATGGGACCATCTGAGCTGCACATGAATGCACAGTGAGGTGCTGGTTGCAATTTGCAACCCTCAACACTAGATGACACTAAAACTTAGCAGCCACTGAATAGATTCATATCTTGACTGAGTATGCCAGAATGTACACTTTCACACCTTTTATAAGCTCCTTTATATTGTTGTAAGAGGGAAAATCTGCCTAAAATGTGGTGATGTGATAGATTAAATTAGATCAGTTCTTTGGGCTACAAAAGCCAACATTTCAATTGACAAATTTTCTCTGAATACACAATACTTGACTATTGAGCAAAACAGGTTCTTGAAATATTTACATTAATTCAATTCACGTTTACCACAATGCAGTCAAGTTCCGTGTCTTTGTTTGCACTGTCTGCAAACCACTCCCAAACCTGAGAAATGCAACAGACAAATATAGAAGTAACTAACTAGAGATACAAAGTACAAAGTACAAAGTTGGTATTCCCTTCATTCTACACACACAAAACTTAACATATGGTAAAATGTTGAATAAATACAATAAAATAAAACAATATACAGTTACAATATATACATATAAAGTTGATAAAACATTTCATCTTCAAATAAAAAAGTCTCACATTTCGTAAACAGTGTCCATCTTGACGATTTGAGCACCAAGCATCATCGATGTGCGATTTTTAACACTTCTTTATATTTACCTACTCTCTAAACGCAGAACACCCATCCAAAACAAATTTCGAATTGACTTTACACTTGACTTTACAGAGACGTTTGCGCGTTTCTTAATATTGGCCCTCCGTACCTGCCGTAGTGCTGTATAAAAGCCTCTTTAACCGGAAGTTCCACCCCTTTTCATCCCCTCTCTGGCAGACTGAGTGAGTTTCACGTTCACACATAAACAAAATAACGATTTCAATCATCATCCATCCTCTTTAACGCAAATAATCACATCCATGTTACTTGCAAAATATCGGCAGTTCATTCAGTAGCTAAATGATGAAATGATTATTTGCTTTCCAACACTTTTCTTACCAATGTTAAAACCGATAAACTGACTCCATCTTTCTCTGGTCTTCCACAGCGCTCAGTCCGCTGACACGGCAGCATGGTAAGGAAGTGTTCTAATTTAAACAGTTTAGCAGCTACGTGTACATAGCTGATAATGCTGTATCTTGTGTATGTTGACATGTCGTAACGTCAAATGTGTGTTTGTGACAATAGATCAATCGAAAGATGTGCTATAAAGTGGCTAGCATTGATGATTAGCATTAGCAAAATGCCGCTAGCTTGGAACCCCCGGCTAAAGCCTGTTACAGAGGATAGAAATGTTCGCCAGCCAATACCAGCATTCATACATAAACGATGAGGTGTTAACTGTTGAATCAAATTAACAGTTGAAACTAAGTTAGGTCATCTGTAACTGAACATCCGTTCCCGACTACTGCAGCCTTCAGTTTGACCTTAGCTAATGATGGCTAGGTTAACGTAACTGACGTTGGTTACCTGAAATGAAGACAAGTTTTTGCAGTCAGCAAGACGTCCAAACATCTCAGGCTGATGTGCTCGTGATGCATTCACAGTCTTGCAAGAGTAATGATGGACCTAGTGCTGGGTTTCGATTTCTAACAGAAACGTCAGTTCCACCGGTCCCCTGACATTAATTTATAGTTATGTCTCAGTCTGTTCAATTTGATGCTTTGTCTGAATAATTGTTCCTGCTCTGGTCTTTTATTCTTAGCCTCGCAAGATAGAAGAAATCAAAGATTTCCTGTTGACGGCCAGGAGGAAGGATGCCAAGTGTAAGTTAAACTCTTGTCCCGCCTGCCTATCATTTTTGATGTAAATGAAGGTGATGCATATTTGAAAGACCAGGTGGATATGCAGGTTGACTGCTTGTGGTTTTTGTCATGGGAATTTTTTTTAACAAGTAGGAGATTCAAGCATCCCTGACAATGCTTAATTTTATGGGTCTGTAAGTCCCCAAGTGTAGTTTACTTTTTCTTTCAGAGGAAAGAAGAATGTCAATTGGTACTTTTTATTGTAAATTATTTCTTTCTTGCAACCTTAAGTCTAATATGAGTGCTCAGCAGGTCTGCTAAATATGCAAACGTGAAATTTCCATCCATGTCACATAAATTGAAATTGTGATTCAGGTAGAGGTTGTGTTGAATCTGAACTGGCCTTATTATCTTCCTTCAGCCGTAAAGATCAAGAAGAACAAGGACAATGTTAAGTTCAAGGTGCGCTGCAGCAGGTACCTGTACACCCTGGTCATCACAGACAAGGAGAAGGCTGAGAAGCTCAAGCAGTCCCTGCCCCCAGGTCAGTATTATTACCAGGTCAGCTTGTGAAGCAAACTGAGACAGCAGTCTGGAAAATGCAGTCTTGGTTTGAACAGGGAAGTCCCAGTTAGTAACATAGTGAATTATATACACTTGACTTTTAGATCTAATGTTTTTAGATTTAACACTGACATTTTAGATTGTTTTGTTTGGTTTACATCTTCCCCTGGGTCTAATTTAAAGGTACCATGTAAAGTTTTGGACCACTGCTAGTTTAGAGCATGTTCCTATGTGGGTCACAAGGATGAACATATATACCACAAGTAGTGGTGGTGTGATATATTCCTTTTGTCTACAGAGGTCTGTAGCAGTATTAACGCATTGTAAAGTAAGCAGTGTGCTCATAAAAGTCAAATTGATGTAAATGGCGGTTTTCCTATCATTCATTAACACATACAGCAGATGTTTTACATGTGTAACATGGATTCCATGTCTTTATTCATTCTTTGGAACAATACCAGTGCATCTTGATTGTAAACAAATATATAAACTGTAGTTGTTACAACAAAACCTCAGCTGGCTTTGTACCATTTTTATATGGGATGATTCCACAGAGGCTAGATATTCGGTACTCATAGAAAATGATAAACTGTGCAACTTCGAAGTAAAATTGCAAACACTGTTGCCAAAGGTTTTAGAACAAAGTCTTGAGGCTGATGAAGACGACTGAAACTGGACACACGAGCAAAAATGACTGAAGATTCTCTTTAATATTCAGTCAAAAAAGCGCATTGATTAAAGGGAACTGTATTCACCATTTTAAAATGACTACCAGGGCTTTAAATATACACATTATTCAAAACGGGAGAGATTTGTTCAGTGGTGTGAACCCTGGTGCCGTTGGGGCTTTACTGATGAATTTAAGGATTTTTCATTCTGTTAATCTGAATGAACTTGTGACAAAGGTGTTGCCCCAGGTTTTAACTATTGTATGCTCTGGCTGCTTCAGCATTGTCAAAGTTAAACGCTAAAGTGTAAAAATATTTTGTGCTCAAGTTGCATCTAAAGTGTTCTTTTTTTTTTT
>JAPMOB010248448.1:0-24777 GCA_029875015.1 Lepomis gibbosus
TTTCAGAAATGACATAATCTTGCTTTAATGCAGAGTATTTTTACTTTACATCAGATATATTTCAGATGGACATGTGGCTTGAGATAGAGTGTTAGAACAATGTTTCTGGTCAAGGCCATGTTAGCTTGGTTACTGGTTGACCTACTTTTTTGAATGCCATATGCTTCCTGAAACAGATTTGTTGCCAGATTAACGCCAGTGTTTTTAGTCAGGTGGCTGATAATATCTTATGACAATGTTGATGTTTTTGGGCACTCTCAGAGATGTTTTGGACTTTTGACCACATTTGCATTTGGTTGATTCATTATTAACATGATATGGTCTCAGCATTAGGATCCAGATGTGTAGCTGTGTAGCTGGTGATTTATTTTAGGATTATTATTGCATGTTTATTAAATATTTATGTTAAAATAATTAAACAGAATCTAAAAAATGCATACTCGTAGAGTTCCCTAAAGTCTGGATGTAATTTTACCTTAACATAATAAAATCTAAATATTGTAAATTAATATGTTTGCCAACAGTTTACATGGAGGTGTGTGATGGTATAACTGTTGTATTCCCAGCTCTATTCTGCTTTTTCCCGCTGCTGTATTTCATGCCATACGCATCCCTTTCATTCCATTCCAGCAGATGTCTGATGAATGTTATGACAAAACGTTCATACCGAACATTATTGATTCCTCACATCTGCTCTGAAAAAGGCCTGGTCCATTGATTGGCCAGGTGGGATCGATGTCTCATCTCTGTGTATTCAGACATCCTCAAATGAGCAGCACCATGTGATCACATCATTTAAGGAAGCTCTATGCTCTGATCACAGGAGTGAGGTCACTTGTCCAGCTCACTGTTGTTCTTATCACCCGAGAGCTGTTGTAATGAAACAGATATGCTCATCAGAACTAAAGTAACAATATATCTATCTGTCAGATTCAGGTGGATTGTGCTATTATAAATTAATTCCAAAGTCAAAGTCTGTTAGATTAGCTATTAGATATATAAATTAGATAAAGTTGATTATTATTACATGTTTATATACATCTGCAATAAAAAAGGTATATTAGAGGCCAAAGTGACAGCTAACACTACCAGCTGAAGTCGTTTGTGGTTCCAGCCATGTTTAACATGTTGTCCCTCTTAGTTTAGCATATTAGCATGCTGACATTTTATTAGTAGCACTAAACACCTGAGGCTAAGTTTTGCAGGTATATGGTCACAAACTAAATTTTGACCTGATGATGGAGCAAGATAAAGACAAAGTCAAGAGATCCCTAAAGTAAATAGCAGTCATCCTCTAGCCACCATAGGTGTATATACAAAATACCATGGCATTCCATGTATAGTTGTCGAGATATTGCAGTTTGGATCAAAGTGGTGGAGAAACCAACAGATCCATCCATAAAGCCACGGAACTAGCTAACAATGCAAACCATTCCGACTGTTGGTTGATCAAGACATCACATTGGGTTCTTGGAAAGTGACATTGGCATTTGTCACTTTTTTGTGGACATTTTATAGAAATAATAAACATACTAATAATTAAGCTCTTGATTGAAGCCCTTCTCTTGTGCAAAATGATCATATCCCCTCATTATTCTCTTCACTCAGTCCCTTTTCTGCCAGCTGTTCATTGTCTGAGCTCTACTTTATGCATAAGGACTTTGTTTACTGTAAACTATGGAGTTTACTTATTGCAGGACACCCAACACTTCTGGGTGAAAGAGGACATAACAATAGAGTGAAAGTAAGTTTAAATCGATCTGCTTTTCATGAAAACATAAAAAAAACACAAAATGATGAGCAGCAGTGATACACACATAGAGTATCTCCACTTAACAACCTTATGAACACAATATTATTTTCTCATTCAGTGTTGTTGTTATTTCTGTCAATATGTTATTCTTCTGTGAACGGATTAGGCAGCAGTACACTATTGGAATATGAAGGTCATTCAGGTCGGAGCAGCTTTCCTCTTGAACTAGTGTTGTTATCTGCTATAGTGTCAACAGATAAAAGCCAAACTGCTAGCCAACAAGGGTGTAAGCTGCATGCGGGCCAAAGAATCACCGCAAACCAGACGTTGTAATTCTGGATGGCTTGCATTTGAGGGCATCTAAACCAGAATAACCTTAAAGTGTGTAATAAGAAATTATTGGGTCATCATCCAGATTCAGAATCCATTCATATCCATTCCTTTAATGTGTGTGTTTTGAAACCTTCAGGTGAGGCAAAGCCATGAGAAATCAACGCTGGAATTCAGACCTTTGTGTGTGTTTGAGGTGGTGACGGGGCCGGGAGACTGTGTGCATGTGTGTGTTCTTTCTCTTATGAATGTGGTGCATGCATGGCTAAGAGAATGCAGGCACATGCACATATGGCTGCATGTTAGCCGACAGTCCAAACGTTAATTATGCTTCCTGGTTACCCTTTGGCTATTGATAGCAGCCCTGTGTCTGTTCACTATAAATAATACAGCAGGAATGAGCTTCAAATTATGTCATAAATGTGTCTGGCCTCAGAACACTGTTAAAAATGTCATCTTATTTTATTTACATTTTTAAAATTATTTTTGAATGTCTCAGGAACTGACTGCTCTTTAAACACCTGCTTTTTAATATCACACAGAGCTACCTCAGTGACTTAAAAATCACAGAAATGTTCCAACCTGGGGTGCATTTCCCAAAAGCATCATTGCTGACTACAGTAGCAACTTCCTTGGTTGGAACTATGCAGTTGCGACGCAACTGTTTCCGAAAACCCTGCTTAGAACTATGGAGGTAACTACGTTGGTAACTTACATGGTACAAACCATCGTTAAGTGACGCAGTTGTTCCCTAAATCCATAGTTCGGACGAACATTCACAATCACTGCCGTTAAGTTGCATAGTTCGAACTGCAGCTGCTGCCCTGTGGTTAGAAACTTAGTTAATGATGATGTCTTCACAGAAAGGAGGGAATGCAGTCTTAGGAGGTGGATATAATGACAGTAAAGGAGGGAATGTTAAGATAATCTTGCTGTACAAACATCTTTAAGGTGAAGAGTTTTTTTTAAAAATGTAATTGTAAAAGTTATTTTAAATGTATTTAACGGGTCAAACTGTTAGGCTTGCATTAATTCAGTACTAAGTAGTGAAGACCATCTACAAACAGCAGGTGTTCTCATAGATTACCCATCTGTTCACAATAACTTAATATAATATGAGTTACCCAGTACAAAGGTAAAAGGACAAAATGGAGAAGACTTTTAATATTACCTTCACGCATACATTCTATGAAGAACATGGGTGTTATCCTCGAGACTTTGAATGTAGTTGCGGCCAAGGCATTCATAACAGTATTAAATTGTCGAAATTAAGCTACTTGCAGATTGAATTATTTTAATAAATGTTTTGTAATCACTAATAGTTTTTTTCCCCCCTAAAATGTTGCTATTGCTCTAATATAGTTACATATTTAGTCTTAATAAAATTATTAGGTTATTTAACAGCCTACTATTGTTGGTTTTCTTGTTATTGCCATATAATAAGTTAGGATAATAATGTTACTTAATATCAGTCACGACTGTCAAGTTTTATGAGTTTCCCGCTGTGAAAGTCAGACTAACACACCTGGAAATATGTTAGTTCAGACTATGTTAGTGCAAACTAACTTAGCTCAAACCAAGGTGGTACCAATAAGGTACAACAGTTTTGGGAAAGATTCATACTTCAGATGTTGGTTAGTTTAATGATGCATCGTACCAACATAGTTCAGTGGTACCTTTTGTCATTGTATGGGAAACGCACCCCAGATTGGTAGTCATTGGCAGTTATTAAGACTGACAGAGGCCATTCAGTGTTCATATCAGGGAATCTGTAAGCATTTTCCATAATAACTTAGAAGGGAATGTGTTCCCTGTCTGCAGTGGTAAGTAGTACCTATCAAATGTGGTCCAAGGAAGGAAAAGCGGTGAAGGGGCGACAGGGTCATGGATGGCCAAGCTTCACTGATGCATGTAGAGATCGAAGGATGGCCCTTGTAGTCCAATCCAACAGACGAGCTACTAGTTGGTCAAATCGCTGAAAAAATTAGTGCTGGTTCTAATAGAAAGGTGTTTGAACACATATGGGCCAGCGTAGCTGCAGACCAGTCAGTGGGCCCATACTGACCCCTGGCAGTATAATGCACCCTGCCACAAAGCAAAAAGGTTCGGGAATAGTTTGAGGAACACAATAACAAATTCAAGGTGTTGCCTTGGCCCCCACATTCCCCAGATCTCAATGCAATCGAGCACCTGTGGGATGTGCAGGACAAACAAGCCTGATCCATGGAGGCCTCACCTCCCAGCATACAGGACTTAAAGGATATACTGCTAACATCTTTGTGCCAGATACCACAGCACACCTTCAGTAGTCTAGTGTAGGCTATGACTTGACGGGTTAGGGCTGTTTTGGAGGCAAAAGGGGCACCTACATAATATTAGACAGGTGGTCATAATGTTATGGCTAATCGGTGTCTTTGGCTTTTTCGCTGCTTTATGCTCTGCTGTGTTCAGCAGCTAGTCAATAACTGTGTCTGTTTGGTGCTGAGCAGGCAGTAAACAGTGAGTTTTTAGATTGAGGATAATTGATGCTGATGAGGATTGATACATTGTTTTCAGGAAATATCAATTAAATATTGTAATTTCCATAGATATGGGCATTGTGAACATACAACAAGTAATAGTTTCATTTAACTATTTTATATAGAGAGTTGTGTTCAAATGTGATCACATTTTTTGTGTGGTTTAAAGGGATGCTAATGCTAAGTGAATTTCCTGGTGTGTTAAGATTTCCCATAGATGTGGAAGGAGTGACTCAGTTGTCCTGACCCTCTAGTCAGCGTCTGTGGTGGCTCTATTTGCAACACAGGGCATCCTGGTTGGATGCGGCAGTCACAGAGTCTGAACTGTTTTGGTGTTCCATCTGAGTAAGCCTGTTTTTAACCGGTTTTAGGAGTTATGCTTAATATATTTAGAACACTGTCAAGCGTAGCCCCACATATTGCCCTCTTTGTATAAATTTAGCGCTTCCTTCAGCATGTTGGGATTTCTTTATTTTACTCAGGCTGTGAAGATATGATTTCTCAGAAATTGAAATGCAGCTTTCACATCGTTTAGGTGTCTTCTACAGACAAAATGGAAAACTTGTGGCAGAAAATGGTAATGAAGTAGCTTTAAAAACACATATACTATGTATATATAAAATATATATATAAATTACATATTTTCTCAGTGTTTGGTCTAGAGCTGCGACTAAAATATTATCTTTGTCATTGATTAATCTATGAAAAATGCCCATCTCAATTTTCTAGAGCCACAGGTGCTCGACCAGCAGTCCGAAACCCAAACATATTACTGACACATAAGACAAAGAAAAGCAGAAAATCTTTACAGCTGAGAAACAGAAACTAATTCTTTTTCTGTGAGGTGACTAATTGATTAATCAGCTCCAGTCTGGTCCATGGTCCTGACATCCTGGTGGATTCCGATCTTCATAAATCAGTATATCTTCCACTCTTCATCACCACTTTTTAAGCACCAAATTAAGTCTATTTGAATATGTTTCAGGATTATATAACTACCAAGCTAGAATTAATAACCATCCGTTTATATTTATTTGTGTGCCAAATGACTGTTACAATTTGTGCCACATGACTATTGTCAGTCTACAAAACTGTAATAGTGTAACATTTGGCTCATCACTCAAAATCTTACACCTGATGATGCATATACCAGGTGTAAGATGATCAAAAACAAAACAAAACTTTGACTGTGAAACTAAAGCCTTGCCTCACTTTTTCTGGTTTCAAAGACCCTCAGTTGTATCTGGTAAAGAGAATGATTAAAGGTTTGGTGCCAAAATAAATATTTCTTGCTGCTGCTCGACTTGGCCCATACTTGCATCAGCACGATGATTTGAGCCTTCAGACACAAAAAGCTACTGAAAGGCTGCGCAGAGGTTTGTCTGCTATGATAAAGTCAGGTATTGTTGGATATCAGCCAAGAGGTCCTTTAAGTATTACATGTAAATGCATTAGAAATCAAAACAAGGATGATAGATTATATTTTAGAATAACAAAAGATATAACGTCTTCAACATCTCACCAGTCTGAATTGTCATCCTTCCATAAAGCGCTTGCTTAATGTCAGTTGTTTAGTTTAAAAAGAGAACAACAACTGATCTTTAAGAACGTTTAGCTAAAAATGGTTAATGATTCGAAATGTTAATTAAATAACACAATTGTTATGGAAAGCATATTTGAAATTGGGGTAATGGTGGAGTTAAAATACGTGTGAGTACATTTTGAATGGTACTTTGTGTAAAGGAACACTACATTCAGAGACAGAGGGAGATTTGACACATTCAGGAAAAGCAGGTTGTGCCGTTAAATGTTTACTAAACTTGAAACAAAAAGTGCAATAAGGGTTGGCGGGCAGGCTTGCACACAGCATGGGAAGACAATATCTCAGTAGGTGATCCAATAAACATAAATAGGCATAGACAGTTTTCTAATAAGGGAGAAATTGGCCAATATCTGTCCACAAATGAAAATTAAATTTGAACATCAATAGCTGTTAGTTCCACATCTGGTCTAAGACTTTGCAGCGGTGCTTATCAACAACATCTTTGTTGAAGTTTAACGGAAATGCCTGATGGTCATGTGTTTCATATTCAGAAAACGTTTCCTTTGTCTGAAAACCAAGGTGTTAAAACCACTGATGAGTTTAATAAGGAAAATCAAAGTAAAAAGTAAAAACAACTACCTCAGCTGGAACAATGTCTTGTTTTGCTATGCTATGCAGAAAAGTGAATTGGCTAATTTCATAATCGATTAAAAGTGGTTTATCATTTGATGGCCCTACCTTCTCTTGATAGACCAAAAGATGAATCTATTCAATTAAAAAAAACAACAGATTAATTGAAAAAGAAAACATTTGCAAGTTGCGGTCCTACTTCAGTCTTCAGTCTTCACTTTAAAAGCCTTTCAATGCTGCTGATATATATATTAATATTATATACATAAGTGTAAGGTTTTGATTTACTACAGCTGATCTTTTATCTCTGGAGACTACAGATGAAAATGAGCTTTTAGCTAGATCTAGTATAATACAGGTACTGCTAAATAAGCAATCAATACATACATAAATAAATAAATATTGTACCTAATTTATATTTGAAGTTTTCAAGTTTTTCAGTTCCAGCTATTTTCATACAAAAGCAGTACATGATGCCGTAAGCTCTTTATAGCTACTTTATATATGCTAGCTACATAAATACCTAAAATAAACTTTATGCATTTAACTGCTCGTCATCATATTCGTTCTTTTTGACAAAGTATATTAAAGACTTATACCCTTAAAAGAATAGTTCTATTGCACCTGTCACAAGTTTGCGTATTTCATGGCAGGAAGTGCTTTAGAGTGGAATGATATATAAAAAAAGAAAAAACAGAGAAAGGGGAAAGGCATGGATTTTGGTACTGATTGTCACAAAATCTGAATATTAAGTATTTACACATGTGCCAGCATGCAGAACCTGTTAGTTATGAACCTGTCTGCTCTGTGCTGTTAGTGGTGTGCAGCAGACGTCTTGCCTTTTGTATGATAAAATAAAGCAAAGAGCTGCAAAAGCTGAATTCATGTAAAAAAAAATCTACTGTGCAGCAACCTTGTACCAGTTAGGTGTACTACTACCAAGATCCAGTACTTGATTTTGAAGCCAAGATTTTTGACATTGAAGGGAGGGTGTTTTGGATATCACCTTCTAAATTTTACACTTATGGTGAAGTCAGAGATGGTGGCATGTTTTTTTTGTTGAGCTGAACAGAATTAAATAACCAGAAGTTTCATTTAGATTATGTAGCATTCTTGATAAATGTGAACATCACGTTCATGTGGGTTTGGCTGGAGTTTGAAAGGTCGTGTGTTTAGTTTCACCATACATGTGCTGCTTTATAACACATGCATTTGTGATGCTTTAATATGTGTTACAGTTGATTTTGTCTCATTTGTCTCAGCTTCACATTTGTCTATATGGAGCAGGTGGACATATGTACAAAAGCCAAACCAGTACAATTATCTTGCAACCAGTATCCTGCTACTTTTGTTGGGGAGGTTCTCTTTTAACTGTTTGGTCATTTTAAGGCCGTAGAGTGTGGCATTATATTAAGCAGTGTGTTATTTGTTTATGGCCAACTGTTAAGCACACTATCAGATCCTGTGTGTTGAGTTCTCCAGGGCTGATGACATCAGAGGATGGGAGTAGCCATCTTGATCTTCAGCTTGCTATCTCCTGTTTGTGCAAGAGGCCAAATTCTCATCGGTCCAGTGACGCAATGCTTTCTGTTCTTCTTGCCGACACAATGAGATCGTTCTCTGCTGTATTTTTGCTATCTTCTGAGAAAACCTGGTGGAGAACATGGACCAAAGAGAACAGAGTCTGAAGTATTATATGATTAGCTTTGTACTTCTTTCTTTCTCTCTCTCTCTTTTTAATAACTTTCTGAAACTAAAAATGCATTGATTTTTCTCTAATGTTGTCATCTCATCTCTGCAAAAAAATCCATTACCATGGCTCTGGCTACCTGCTGTTACTGCCACTGCATTTGTCCTTTAAAATGCAGGCTGTCATTTTCAATCAATGGGTCATTCATTATTGAGGGTGTGCTGGTTGACAAGATGCACGTCCTGTCTTGTTTGCCAGATGAATTATCTGTAGCCAGGATGCCATATAATAATATCACAACATTTCAGTGGATTTTTCTCTACCCAACGGCATGAGATGGTTGCACTAACCAACAGTTAAGGACAAAACCTCTGTACTTCTAATCAGCTTAATGCTGGCTTATTCAAAGGCCCTCTTTCAGACAGAGCAGCTGCTGTCAGCCAGTTTGAGTAGAGGGTGTGACTGCTGGCAGAGCTCACCGATGCAGAGAGACCGGTTGGTGATTAACAAATGTCAGTAGACTTTGGAATCTGGGGAGCCCAGTCTGATGGCTTTGTCCTCTGTTGCTCACCACTGAAGGTCTTCCAGGTGGCTCTGTCATGCTCTCTCTCTGCCTCCCTTTCCCTCCCACCCTTGCCCTTAAGGCCTGCTCTCCTCTTCTGCTTCTCTCTGCCCCCTTCTGGTCTATTCCTCAGGGCTCAGGGTTACAGAGCTCTGAGATAAAGAAGTTCAGACATGCCTCACATTTTTAGACCCCCTTGTGGAACGTAGTTGGCAGCTCCTCCAGAACACGTTTGCTGTATTTCTCTCCATGAAGTGTTGCTGCATGCTCGCTCTGACCTATCTTGTCTTTCCATGGAACAGGGACTCTAGTGTTTCTATGAAAATCTCTTGATGCGAGAGATAATGTCCCTGAGAAATGAAAGAACTACGAGGCAAAGTCAGCCCAGCAAGCATGTGAGATGTTTTCTGCTGAGCTGTGTGGGCAGAGAGCTTGGGTACAGTACTGTACATCTGGCAGATAGATTTCTGTCAGCAGCTCTCCAGTGTCAGGCTGCCTGCCTTTGAGGAAGAGGATCAGATCTGCGGGTCCATGTTGTGTGCTGGCTGAACACCTAAGCGCACATAGTCAGCTCCTAAAATGGCTGCCCTTGAAGCTCGGCTCAGAGGAGGATCTGTGCAGCTCAGTCGCTGCCTGTTAGAGCCCCAGCTGACTAGATGAAAGCACTTACACAATCTCACCCATTAACTTGGTGTAGCGCAGGGACTGAGTGGCTGAAAAGACACAGCCAACTCTAAGGCAGATGGTGGTTGTGTAGGAGGCTTTTTTTCCCTCCCCGGGCATTCCTCTCCCCATCTCTCCAAAAGGATTCTCTTGATATCCATGTCAAGGAACCTGGCATTAGGAGGCAACTTTGTTCAAAACAGCAGTGAACTGCCAAGAGAGCAGGGTGGGGCCCCGTGGTGAGGCTGTAACCTGACCCTGAACAACAATGGATCCCCTGGTTGCTTAGGGACATACTGGCAGCTTGGCCGACTCACATGGAGCTCTCCACTGGCTGGCCAGTTGGGTGTGGGAAGCAGGGCGGGATTCCCAACTGTCTCTGGCTGGATCTGACTTCAGATTTCTTGGTTTGAGTATTCTGATCAGTGGACTGAATTTAATTTTGGTAGTAATGTGATATTTCATTACATCTTTATTCAAATCAAATATGACTTTGTAAGACAATATCCAGTTTCTTTTTTTCCACTATTCCAAAATTTCATTCATTGCCTTTTCTTGTGAAAATAATTACACTGGAACTGTAAAATGTTTTCTGAAAATTAACGTAATGGGTGAAATTTTAAGTGGTTAGATCTAAATCAACACCTCATATTAGTTGCAGCCATGCAAATATTACATTCAAACTTTGGAAATGTATGCCAAATACAGCTGTTTTGATATATGGTCAATTCAAAATCGCTTTCAGAGTTGGCACACTTAAAGGTTAACTCTTGTATTTTCAACCTGGACTCTATTTTCCCATGTTTTTGTGCGACTAATTGTGACAATATTTTTTGAAATTGGTCTACTACCTGCAGTCGCCAGCAGCTAGACAGGGCAACAACATAATCCTTGTGGGCAAGTGGTTGTTTTTGCCACTTACAGTGTCGGATTGTTATTAAGTGTCAGACAACATTATGGAAAGGATCCCTACAGAGAGACACGGAGTAACACCCTTTTTGTTTAACCAGAAACAATCACTCTATGCTCTTGTCAAAGCCACCAGACTCCATTGACAAAAATAGTAATTTTACCTCTCTGGTCTACAACTGCCTCCATTGGTCTATGTTATTTTCTGATGCTGGTGTTTTTAACCCTTAAAAACACCAAAGTCACACAATAGCACAAACAAACACAAACTAAAAAGTCACGCAGTAACACAAGCAAACTAACCGACCGAGGCAGCGGTAGACCACCAACCCTGTATTCTAAAATTACTATTTTTATCAATGGAGTCTGGTGTCTGGTGTCTGTGAAGGTCACGATATAGTGGTTTCTGGTTAAACAAAAAAGACCTTAAAAAAGAGTACGCAATCTCAGTCTGTAGGGATTATTTCCACGGTTTTGTCAGACACTAGTAATAACAATCTGAGCATGTCAGTGGAAAAAATAAGCACTTTAGTGGACATACTTTGACTACGTGCAATTGTCCACAAGGAACACATTGTAGCCCTGTCTCACTGCTGCTGACTGCAACATGCTCGCTCAATACTGTGTCACTTAGACACAAAAACATGGTTTTGGTGAAAAATACTTAAGTTACCATTTAAGTAATAAGCCTATGCCAGCTCAAAAACTTTAGACATTAAAAGACAAAGCGATTAAAAGAGTAGTACACTACTGGGCAGTTAAAAAAAGGTTAAAAATTGACACAGCAGAACCGGATATATCTTTTTTTTTCTCCACACATTCTTGTGCAGCTCTCTCTGGAACACCACCCAAGACTGTGTATAACTTTCCTATATAAATTTAATTAATTATTATTATTATTATAATTCCACCACAATTCCACCTTAAAGGTAGGGAATTTATTTTAGAAGCATTTTGTTATATTCATTGAAATTCTCTCTGACACAAAAATGAAAAAATATCATCTCGTTCTGTCCATGATAGGCCCAAACACGTGTTGCTTATGGTAGTGTTAAAGAATCATACAGATTATTTATCATTATTTTATCCTCAACTTTATTTTTGTTTCTTTGGGTATTACAGCCATTGATGAAACATCCTCATCCTCTGGCATTTCAGCAACAATGTAAGAAGAACTGTTGCTGCTGATAGTTTTAGTTAGATTGGATTTAGTTGGATTCTAGACACAAACCGTGTGTATTGTGAAATGGCCTTTTTTCCATGTTTCATTAGGAACAATGGATCAACAAAGGTCATGCTTGCTGTGTGAACCATACTCTTTGAATGCATGCAAATTATGTCTCTCTGTGTCTAATAGAATACACAAATTAATACAAAATAATAAAGGAATTGCACTTGAAAAGTGGCTCTCATCTCTCAACTAAATGTGTTTTGGTTTGGAAAGTGCATCAGTGTGTTATCATTTTCAAAGTTTAAATCAATTGAAAATGAAAGTTGTGTTGGTGGGGTGTGAGAATGGACCATAATGTGTCCAACGTAAACGTGATGTCCTTAGTTTGAGTTGAGCCAGGGACCTTTGTTATCCAGTTCTTTTCTCTCTCTTTTGATGTTTCTAGTTACTCCATATTGTTAAACTGTACATTAACAAAGCATATTTTAACATACCAAAAGGATTATTAAATTGTTTGGCACAAAAAAGTTGTTGCATACAAAGGCTTCTGTCCTGGTTGTTTTTAACAGTTACAAATGGAAGTGCAGTGTACACAATGTGTGCATGTGAACGTGTGTGCGTGTGTGTGCTGATTTGTGTACATACCCTAGTGTTTGCACAACTTTCCATGTGTAAACTTCATTGTTGTGTTAGTCTTGTATTTCAAGTTTTTTTTCTCTCCATCTGACGTTGATAAGCTGTGGTGGACAAAATAAAATAAACACCCGGCAATATCAGTATCAAGGAAGTAATGAGGAGAATGGCCACCTGTGCATTTAGAAGATATGTAATCCATCTTTAAATGTTGTCATTGAAGGCCTAGCTCTGCGTAGGTTCAAATATGTTCAGACCTGAAAGGTTTTCATTGCGTTCATGAAACCGATCTTAAACGTACTTAATGCTTTGGGGATGTAATCATCCTAAAATACGAAAGCATCATAAGAGGTCAATGTTTATACCAAAGGGTGCAATTGGTCCTGTAAAATGGCCTTTTTCTGTAAGGCCATTGTAAGGCCATAACACATCTGTAATGGGTCAGAGAGTTGGTGATTCAGTTCCTGTTAAGAATCCATTTGTTGAATATGAGGTTTAAGCAAGGTTACTTTTTGTTGATGCAGTTTGTTCATCTTTAATATGTGGAGTTTTTGTGACTGATGCCAGCATTGACTATTTGATCTTGTCTGGAGTAATGGTCCACCATTATTACTGCGTTTAAAAGTTAAACTCAGTTTTCATGTGGTGTTATGGGTAACTTTGTCTAAAACATATCCAATACAATAATAGTTTTGCATGCACCACAGTATACACTCATTGTCTTATGCAAACATAACATGTTAACAGAAATGTGTAAGTTTTTACTTTGATATATTCTACACTTGTGTTTAAAAGAAAGTGTGAAAAAAATCACATTGATTGGGATATGTTTTGTGAGTCATGGAAACTGTGCCATATAAATATATATCTAAGAACCAGTGTGAGCTACAAATCCTATTTGTGATATTATATGATTTTTGAAAGAAAATGTCACTTGATTACAAAATCATGATGAAAGAGCTGGATAATGACGGCCACATCATCAACATCAATTCTTTTGGCCAAGTCCAAATTGCAGAGAAGCCCAAAGACGTAAGCCTTCATCTCTCAGTTGATTCATTCAATCTTATTTCAGAGCAGATACAATCTGATGGAATAGTCTGCTCTAAATACTGAGCTGTGGAGCTGCTCTCCAGCTGTTGCTTATCCCAAGGTAATAAAAATGGGACAAATCAGCCCATAATCCCTCCTCAGTCCCTCCATTGTTCTTGAAATGATGCTATGCTAAAAAATGGGACCTTCTTAGTATTCCGAGTAACATCAGCATCTGCTGAATTCTCCTCTTTGTCATGTTTTGTGAGGCTTTCCATCAGAGTTTGTGGACAGCTGCAGGCATTCTAGTGATTGAAAATGTTCTCATTTTCATATGAATTTGTGACTTTCTATCTATGTGGTTTTGTCTGCATAATGAGACAACAGAAATGTGTTGTAGTTTTTCATAAATGAACAAATGTTTTTGTTTTTTAAGAATTAGTGCAGTAACAAAACTCAGTCATTTTAGTATGATTTGTTTATTTGGGATGTAGGCCTATTTCAGTGACATGTTTCATATAGACTCATAATTTTTTTACTTAGTTAAACTTTTACAAACTTCAAATATTTTCATCTCATCACTCCTCTCATATTCAACATCATGGCAATCATATAGGAAGAAATGGATTACAGTCACAGTGTACAGTGCAGGAAACATGATTTTATAAATTACTTTTCTTTCCAATCAGAACCTCTTGATTAGACATTTATTCTACCATGTACTCACTGGAAAATGATGCATGCCCTCATGATTTTTCTCTATTTCTTTGCAGGTTTCCCTGATTTTCCAGGGAGTGCTCCCTCTTTTTAGTGATGGAGGTATTGCAGTGTGATGGCTGTGACTTCCGTGCCGAGTCATATGATGACCTGAAGACCCACATTCAGGAAGTGCACACTGTTTTCCTGCAGCCTGCAGATGCCGACGAGTCTGACTCTCTGAAAGAAGAGGATGAAGATGAGGAGGAAGAGGAGGACTATGAGGATAAGGATGACAAGGATTACACGCCTCCTAAAGCTGGAATAAGTATGCCTACCACATTAATTCTGATGTTACAGTTAATTTGTTGAGGATTAGGAAACTATTCTTTTTCTGTTTCAAAGAACTCTTCATAGCACCATGATTGTATACTATTGAGGAGCATAAAAATGTATTGAGTTGTTGCTGTTTTTTTGATAGAAACAATAGAAAATAATAAAACTTATATAATATATATATATATATATATATAATAGCAGCAAAAATGTTAATTATTTGTTATGATTTCTCACATTCTCATTTCTTCAGGCCCCAACTCAACTGACAATTCCAACGAAACATCACAGAAGCAGACAGCTGAAACCCATCTGCCGTTTTACCAGTGCAAGTTCTGTGTCCGTTACTTCAGATCGAAATCATTCTTAAGAAACCACACCAAAAAAGTGCATAATGTTGTAGAGGAAGATTCAGATGCAAGTATCTCCTCACAGACAGCTAAGCCGCCCAGCTACACGGTTATAATGCACAATGACCATTCAAAAGTGTATTCCTGTCAGTACTGCACATACAAATCTCCACGCAAAGCAAGGATAATGAAACACCAACTAATGTATCATAACAAAGTTCCCACAGAGAGCGCTGGAGAGCCTTCCGAATACACTCAGACTGGAGAGGAATCTGATTCAGCCAGTGGGCTCATGAAGGGAACGTTCGCCTGCGAATGGTGTGAATATCAGACTGACCAGAAGGACAGCTGGACTAATCACGTGGTGAAGGAACACAGTGACAAGGTCAAGATAGTTTCCTGCATTGCGGAGGTGGAAGGGGAGACAAGTGCAAGCTCACCCAAACCACATTCTCCATCCGCCTCCCAAAGCCCGACTAAATCAAAGATGAGTTCCACTGATGTTTGTGGAAAGGAAGAGTCGGTAGGAAAAACAGCAGAAAACACGTTGGGGAAGTCAGACCCAGAGATCTCGTCCTTCCATTATGCACAGATTAGTGCAGTAACACCCAACAGCACAGGTTCCTCCATTTTGTCCAAGAGATTTGCTTCATCTGATGTCTCCAACAGTGTCATAGAGATGGATGGCAACTTAGTCAATGAGGAAGACTCTAGGAGCAGCTTAGAGGACGATGATGATGATGACGATGAAGAGTTGGGCGACATAGATGATCCCAGCTACACTGGGACCTTGTCAGCAGATGCAAAGCAGCTTTTAACTGATGAGGATAATAAATTACTGGAGACTAAAGGAATACCATTTAGAAAGTACATGAACCGATTTCAGTGCCCCTTCTGCTCCTTCCTCACCATGCACCGGCGGAGCATCTCCCGCCACATTGAAAACATTCACCTTTCTGGTAAAACCACAGTGTATAAATGCGACGAATGCCCGTTTATTTGCACCAGCCCTCTTAAGCTAGGCACGCACAAACAGAGCCACAATTCATCAGATTTAGATACCTTGGACCTAACAAGTGATAGCCCAGAACCTCAGAATGACAATGCCGCAGAGCCAGTAAATGGGGGTAATGTAAGCTCCAAAGTCAATGGAAAAAAGATAACCAGCACATCGAACGACCAGCAGAACCCTCATCGCTGCACACTCTGCAGCTTCTCTACCACCACTCTGAAAGGCCTGAGGGTTCACCAGCAGCATAAGCATTCCTATTGTGATGACCTAGATCCCACTGTATTTGACAGCCAGCTGACTGACCAGCCGGACTCTGAAGTTGATGCTTCTCCAATCTTTCTGCAAAAAACCCAGACCTCCATTTTAGGACTTGCCACCAAAAAGCCCTTAGTAACAGGGAAAAGAGCCAGGAAGTCCATTAATGACTTGCCTTTGGATTTGTCCTCGGTTAAGAAGAGAACTAGAATTGATGAAATTGCCAGTAACCTTCAAAGTAAGATAAGCCAAAGCAAACAGGACGTGATCATAAACCTAGATGACATGGATGATGAAGATGCAGCTGAAAATCCCTCCAGTGCTGATAAAGAGGGCAGAAACCATGACAATAAAAACTTCACTTACAACACACAACAGCTTCATGCAAGAGAATCAATGATCTCCCACGAGGGAGGTAGAATAGGGAAAAGAAAAAGCAATCCTAAGTCAAAACCTAGAAACATTCCTATATCACTGACTCTCTCAGATGATAGTGAAAACATCTCTGCTGATCCCAGTGACAGTACTATCCAAGACAACGCTGATTATTCAGAGGAACCAGGGACTGCGCGTTTCTACTGTAAACACTGTGATTACCACAACAAATCAGCTCGTAGCGTCAGCACCCATTACCAGAGGATGCACCCTTACATCAAGTTCAGCTTTAAGTACATCCTGGACCCAGAGGACCAGAGTGCAGTCTTCCGCTGCTTAGAGTGCTACATTGAATACACAAATTACAATGATCTACACCAACACTACATGGATCACCACCCTGAAGCAAGCAATGTGCTTAACTTCAACCAACCAAATCTGGTATACATGTGCCGCTTTTGTTCATACACAAGCCCCAATGTCAGGAGCCTAATGCCCCATTACCAAAGAATGCACCCTACAGTGAAAATCAACAATGCTATGATCTTCTCTAGCTATGTAGTGGAGCAGTCCCACAAAACGGGTGAATCGCAAACACTGAGGGAAATATTAAACTCTGGACCGAAGAATTTTAACTCAGCAACATCAACTCCCAGGTCCTCCTCCAGCCCAGTGCCGAAAACTGTCTCAAAGACCCCTGAAGCCAGTGCTGAGACAGACCCTCTCAAAGAATCCATGGGTGGCAATGTTGTTGTCTATGATTGTGATGTGTGTTCTTTTGCTAGCCCCAACATGCACTCTGTCTTGGTCCACTATCAGAAGAAACACCCAGAACAAAAGGCGTCTTATTTCCGCATACAGAAAACCATGAAGGTCGTCTCAGTGGATCAATCACAGTCAGTTGCAAACTCCTCATATAATCTCAGCATGGCTACGCCTCCAAAACAACCAAGCGCAGCAGTGTATGGATCAGATGAAGAAATGTACTACTGTAAACATTGCGTGTACAGCAACAGATCTGTTGTTGGTGTGTTGGTTCATTATCAAAAGAGACATCCAGAAGTAAAAGTGACAGCAAAATATATCAAACATGGTGCTCCCACCCCCGGTTTGATGAAATTAATGGATGAATTGCAAATTGCAGCTCCCAAACAATTTTTGAAGCAGTTTCAAAACAACGGTCATGATGGATCTAACAACTCAAGCCCTAAACCAGGAAGTGGTGAGAAAGGTGAGGATGAGCTGTTCTTTTGTCAGCACTGTGATTATGGCAACCGCACTGTAAAAGGAGTGCTTATTCATTACCAGAAGAAGCATAGGGAAACCAAGGCAAATGCTGACCTTGTACGTCGTCACACTGCTGTTGTCCGGAGTCAGCGTGAGCGTGCACAGATGGTTCAGTCGGGCAGTGTCGCTTCTGCCATGATCCCAGCCCCTCCAGACCCTGAAAATGCTACATCCCTGCGCTCACTCAAGTGCAGACACTGTTCTTACACATCTCCTTACATATATGCCCTTAAGAAGCATCTGAAGAAAGAGCACCCCACTGTGAAAGCCACAGCCATGACCATTTTACACTGGGCTTACCAAGATGGCATTCTAGAAGCTGGATACCACTGCGAGTGGTGCATTTACTCCCACGCTGAACCCCAAGGGTTGCTGCTCCATTACCAAAGACGCCATCCTGAGCACAATGTCGATTACACATACATGGCCAGCAAGCTATGGGCTGGTCCGGAGACTACCCAACAAGGAGGCAATATGGAAACTAAACATTACAAATGCAGAGACTGTGCCTTTGAGGCCTGTACAATATGGGACATCACTAGTCACTATCAGGCAGTTCACCCCTGGGCCATTAAAGGGGATGAATCTGTGCTTTTGGATATCATCAAAGGAAATGGCTCAGCTGAAAAGATCCACCAGCAGGTTGCCAAAGACCCTGCGTCTTTCACTTGCCAGTCTGTTGAAGATGATGGAGCACTGGTCATTGCCTCCCCACCTCAAGAAAACAATCCCCATCCTCCCCACCCACGTCTTTCCATCTCTAACAATCCTTATCAGTGTACTGTATGTCTGTCAGAGTACAACAGCCTCCATGGCCTCCTCACTCACTATGGAAAGAAGCACCCAGGCATGAAAGTAAAAGCTGCAGATTTTGCACAGGAAGCAGACATCAACCCCAGTTCTGTTTATAAATGTCGTCACTGTCCCTATGTAAACTCCCGAATCCATGGTGTCCTAACTCACTATCAGAAAAGACACCCTTTAGTGAAAGTCACTGCAGAAGACTTTGCAGATGATATAGAGCAAATCACTGACATAAATGAAGGAGATGACAAGTGCAAAACTCAAAGGCAGGGTTATGGCGCCTACAGATGCAAAATGTGCCCGTACACGCATGGGACACTGGAGAAACTGAAAATCCATTATGAGAAATATCATAATCAGTCGGCCTCTGTTATGTTCACTCCCTCAATGACAAATTTTTCTCCCAGTAAAGAAACAGATCCAGTGGCAGAATGCAGTGCTGGTAATATATCAAGCGCAGCTAAAGTCCATGAGGTCAGTGAATTGGACCTTGCCCTCTCCCAGTTACCCATCAATAAGACAGAGAAACATGCCATATTCAAGTGTCAGCTCTGCAAATACTTCTGTTCCACCAGGAAAGGCATCGCTCGCCACTACCGTATCAAACACAACAATGTCCGTGCTCAGCCAGAGGGTAAAAACAATGTCTTCAAATGTGCTCTGTGTTCATACACAAACCCTATACGCAAAGGCCTAGCAGCACACTACCAGAAGCGGCATGATATTGATGCATATTATACCCATTGTCTGGCTGCTTCCAAGACTATGAGCGAAAAGCCTAACAAAGTGATAACACCCGTGCCATCAGATGGGGACAATTCAGAAATGAGTGAAGACTTGCGTTTGGCTGTGGAGAGACGCAGGTGTTCTCTTTGCGGCTTCCAGGCCTTCAGCAGGAAGAGCATTGTCTCACACTATATTAAACGGCACCCAGGTGTCTTCCCCAAGAAGCAGCATTCTAGCAAGCTTGGTCGCTACTTTACCGTTATCTATGCCAAAGAACCAGAGAAGATTGCTGTCAGTGCAGTGGCAGAGGAAGACAAAGAAATGCTGGAGGTTCCGCTTGAACCCGAGCAGGACAGAGAAGTTGAATGGCTGCCGTTCAAGTGTCTAAAATGCTTCCGATTGTCCTTCAGCACAGGCGAGCTGCTCTCTATGCACTACAACGACCACCACAGCAATGACTTGAAGAGGGACTTTGTGGTATCACCCGGTCCTGGGGATGAGGATTTTGAGTTGTACCAGTGTTCTCACTGTGAGTTGAAGTTCCAGGCACTCCCAATTCTGGCCAAACACCTATTGAACCACAATGAGGAGTTTCAGAAACGGGCCATGCGGCAGGAGAGGAGGAGGCAGCTTCTCAGCAAACAGAAAGCCGCAGAACTACCTGAGACCAAGCCTGAGAAGGTGAGCGAAGTCTCTCTGAAACCTTGTAAATTAAAGAATAAAACCAGCATCATTTGATTTTCATTTTAACATTAATATCTGAGAGCATACTATCTTCTGATGCGGTCACAAGCTACTACTTTGTATCATACTACAGGTGTTCCTTAACTTGTGGAAGTCATGGACTCCCATGGTTTGTAAATCTCAGAGAGACATAATATATCACTGATAGTTGTTAATTGATCACAGTATGACTTTATAATCCTAAGCATTGCAGTTGTACCCAAAGTAGTCCTTTTCTGCCAATTAAAAGTGATAATTATGTGTTTCGAATTGTCCCTTCACTGTTACCAAGATTATATAATTGTGTGATAATTAGTTTCATAATAAAATCATTAAAAATACCACTAATCTCATGTAATGTATAACTGAGAACAGTGTCAGGCTCCCTGAAGTCCCATGGAGAAGAAAAAGTATCCTCTGACTGTGGCAAATACATCAGCTGGTTTAGATTCATAGGCATTAATGGCACTTGGTAAATGAGACTGTTACTGTTCTTAAAAGGTTAAATAATGCAAATTTTTCTCAAATGCAATTCAAAAGAAAACAAATACTATGAATAAAATGGTTCTTTTGGTCGTTGTTTTTCTGTGAACAGGAAAGCCCTGTAAATAAAGCTCCCATAGGATTCAGGTGTAACTTCTGCATCGAGGTGCACCCCACCCTTCGAGCCATCTGCAACCACCTTAGGAAGCATGTACAGTATGGAGAGGTCAAAGAGGGACATGTCAAGGTAAATGGAGATTTATATCTCCAGTGTGGGATAAATAAAGTCTATCTTATTGTATCTCATTATTTACTCCAGTGATATTATATATTCTTAAACAGGTGTTTACTTTTATTTGAAACAATAGTTGAGGCCCACTTTGTCTGTCCCCTGTGTTTCTGTCTTGTAATCTAACCCTCATCCTCCTAGCTCTGCAGTTATCTGTTTTACTGGACTTTTTGGTTCTGTTTCCCATTTTGTTTATTACTGATGGAGGCTTCTGGGTAGACAGTCTGTCAGCTTCCCCCAGAGAAAACAACCAATGCTGTCCCATTGCAGTGGAGGAGGAGGAGTGGAGGACAGCGTGGTGAGCCATAACTTTTAGGGCAGTGGCGGGTAACCATTCGAACATTAGTATTCCACTGAGGCTGCCAGTGAGGGGAACAGGCCTAAGGATCCAACGCCTCACCCAAACGGGAGCCTGGTTCTTCCGTCAGATACCCAGTTTGTCTTTTATGTATTTAAAATGAGATGTTTTAAGGGCCACTGAGAGTGATACGGTGTAGTATGTATTTAAGTATTCACTTTGACAACTGAGGTCTTCTAAAATAAAATATTAGTATCATTATTAATTTTAGCAATATTAGAGTATTTCTGTTGCGACTTTGACTTTTCTATATGTTCAGTATATGGGATAGAATGTTAACTTGTACAGCTAATGATGCTTACCCTGCCAGGGTTATGGGTTAACTGCAAGCATTTATGTCCTACAACACAATGAACATGACAATGTACAACATCTCTACCAGATAGAATTTACTGTATTTTTCACACATTGAGGAGGGTAAAAATTAATGTTTCTTTTTATAGTATAATAAATACAGTTTCAATTGTAAAACTGCAATGGTTTCTTATACAGTTGGATGAAGAACAGGCTGACAGTGCAGTCAGGGCAGACTGGATGGCAAGGTTGGGCCTGTGGATGCCACATCTTATTTATGGCTGCATGAAGTGCAGGGTCAGGTCCTTCCACAGAAAGAATGAGCTTCCTCAGGGCAATAAAAAAGTCATGGTGATTGTCTGTCCACTTGTGACGACTACAAAACCCAGCCTGCACTCCAGCAAATGGAGGATGAAGAAATAGATAGAGGGGTTTTCTTTCGCAGTTGGTGATGTGGGTAAATTTGTGAATGTGCGAGGTCTTCTGTTCTAACGGTTTTGTTTTATGAGCTTTGTATCATTGCATTTATTTTGTGGATGATTTAGCACAAGCATCAGCTAGTAACAAAACAGGCCAAATGGTCGAAGTTGATTAATCACTCAGAATAAATGTTAGCAGTTTTTTATAAAGATAGGACTGGGTGCATATTGTGATTTACTTTGTTAAGAAAAATTTTATTGCGTTTATTCTTATTCTTATATTTATGGTACATTGTTATAGTTTTATGGTACATTCCATTTGGCTAGTGCTATGAAGTCAATATGAATGAAGAATAGCATGTCAGTTAATACTGGTGCAGTACAGAGTTTCTGGTCATGCTCTCATACATGCTTGCACTGCAGCTTGAAGTTTGGCTGTTCCTAACAAGTATTTCAGGTCAGAGGTTGTTGGTCTTCCAATAGAGCATTGGCATTACATAGCAAAAATGTATTTCATTGACAATACAGAGTGTTGGTGAGTGAACTGTAACAGAAAAAGATTGCGCTGACACAGCATGGACAGAACCAGAGGTATTAGACATGCTTACAGCAACTGTTGCGTATCTGCTGTAAGATGATTTGCCTCATGTGGGGGAAAAAGGGGTGCCAGACTCTTAAGTGATACTTGAGTAAACAGCAATTTTTGGCATCAGGGCTATTGAAATAAATTATTACCCTTATTCTTTCTCCCTTTATTGCAGTGTTGTGCATATGCATAATGAAAAGGCTTTGACAGACAAAACCAAAAGACACAGAAAGGTTGCTGAAGATCTATTCTTCTTTGTTTTGCAGCAGGAAGTCAGTGAAGTCCCCCTTACCCTGCCTTCAGAGACCCTAACTAATGGCGACCTGGAGGGGGAAGAAGCTGATGGCCTCGAGAGACCTGCAGCTGCAATGATGGGTTCACCCTCGGTTTCCACAGCCTCTGGTGGTGTTGCTGTTGCGGCGGAGACACTGGAACCAGAAACGCACGCTGCTGAAGAAAGGGCAGTGGCCCTTGTGCCTGCAGCGGTGTCAGAGGACCAACTGAAGCAGCGATTAACAGCAGGGGGTCACCCATGTGCCCAGTGCGATCGAGTCTTCATGTCCATGCAGGGACTGAGGTCCCATGAGAGGAGCCACTCAGCCATGGCGCTGTTTAGCAGAGAAGACAAATACAGCTGCCAGTACTGCCAGTTTGTCTCACCCTTCAGACACAAGTGAGTAGGGAGTAGCAGGGTCCCTAATTCTACTTCTAACACTGTTTCTACTGTAGAGTCAACTATAGATATGATGGTAATTTATAATGAGAATTTTGATTTACTTTTACCAGTGTTAATCTGTTGATCCTTCGATCATCCACATAATAAGATAGGTATCAGCAGGTGTGGTGTAATACTACAGCTAACACTCATTGAACAGCTACTTTTTCAGTAATCCAACAAAAGAGCAACTGGTGAATCTTTTTATAATGCAACCAATCAAAATGTCCTTGCAATCTGATTTCAAGGCTGCTCATGGTGGCCATGATCTGCAGACAGAAGAATTCTGAAAATTTTGTTTTATAAACGCAGTATTGAGGAATGATCACGGTCCACCTTTTGCCTTCCCTGTGTCTGCTTCACACAATAAAAGCCATCATGTGGTTTGCCAGTTGAAAACCTTTAATGTAAAGCAGCATCAGTAGGAAATGTTTGCTTAGCATTAGAATAACCCAGTAGAGCTATGATATGGTTGTGGGATGGGTACAGCAAACAGTAAGGCTGGTATTGATAATTAAATAAAAGTAACAATTAAAGATTACATGCACACATCCTTTCCTGTGAATCTCTCATCCATGTGAATGCTGTGCAGGAATGGATGCGCCACAAACAATGAAAATGACTATATCGGGCATAATTATACTGTAGAATAGGGTTTGATCCCGTGGAAATCTTAAGGATTACAACTTTCAAGTCTAATGATGTTCAAGGAAGGTTAAGTCAAGGGCAACTGGACTTGGTTGATACTTGAAGAAGTTTCACCTCCCATCAAAGAGGCTTTTTCAGAAGTGAAGAAAAAGGTTGCTGTTGAGTCCTCACCGACAAACCTAATGATCTGTCATATCCTGCCAAGGTTGCTTCTATTTTGAGACGTGTGACTTTTGGGGCTTTTATTGCCATCTATAAAAAGCCATGCAAAAATCTGTTGTCAGTGATAGATCAATATACCTGCACCCTTTAAATTTGCCCAATATGTAGCACTGGTAGGAGTATCTTTTAAACTCTCACCCTCACAAGTCTTACACCAGCTGTTCTACAAATCAACCGGATGTTAAACTCATTTTGTACAGAGCCCAATTTTAAACTTTTTTTCTGTTTACCCTATCACAAACCCTTTGAATCTTCAATCTTGTCTAAGATTTCCTGCCTCCTAGGAGAGTTAAGACAAACATTACAGCGAGACAGACATTTTGGTAGTGTGATTTGTTTTATCCATCACAGAGACACAGAGCGAGAGGGAAAGAGAGAGTCTTCATCTCCTCTGAGCTCCCAGGTGTAATCCCTCTGTACTGTATGTGCCCTGACCCAGAAAGAAGCCGCATTCCCATGCCACCTAGGAGGCTGGCATTAAAAACACAGCCACCGTCCCTACAGGCACTCACGCACTCATTCCCACCAGGGGATTGTGGGTAGATGAGTTCACCCCACGGCTCCTTGTTCTGTAGTCACTGGAAATGTGCGGCTGTTGTTTGTGAGGTAAACAGAATTGAGCGCTTTAGATGCTGCTGAAAAAACATGCTGTTGAAATCATCAAAGTGGATGCTGTAGAGTAGAGCTCTCTCTCTTTCTTTTCCTGTACTCTATCCTTGTCAGTTTCTCTCTTTATCTGCTATCCTTTTGTCCTCATTTCATCT
>JAPMOB010248450.1:0-11097 GCA_029875015.1 Lepomis gibbosus
CACACACACACACACACAGAATAATAGATACACCACCAGAGGCTGGGTGTTATTTTTTACAGGAATATGGAGTTCTAAGTGGTCAATAATGTCTATTAAAATAACACTACAAGCTTGAGAATTTGAAGATTTGAATTAGAATTTGTTGTACAGAAACAACTGAGCTTCTGGATCAGATTGGTGTCTGTTGCAGATCAAGTAAAGGTCTGGCTACATGCATCTATTTAGTAGCTGAGGGAGGTCTGACACATATCCAAGTTCAGAGCAGATACAGTTACAGGAAGGCTCACGTCAAACGGATGTCCGGTTGATGGACCTGGGGGGGCGGGGAGGGAAAGAAAGAGGCACAGAAATTTCACCGGCAATTTCATTAGTGATCAAATTGAAGTAAGAAGTGTCTCTCTCCCGCCCTCTCTCTCCTGATCTGCTCACACAGCATGGGCCAACAAAATGGAAACTCAATCAGGCAGGCTAAACGAGGCATTAACTTTGTCAGATGACTGCTGGACCGTGTTAACGTCCATTCCATACAGGGACATCATGGTCCACAAACTACGTTACTGACATTAACAAACTGAATGCCGTTTCTTAAAAATAATTTTGGGGAATAGGCTTTTTCTTCTCAAAAATTAGATGAGAAGCTCCATACCCGTCTCATCTCGTGTGTTAACTATGGACCTGGAGCCAGGCGGTGATTAGCCTAGCTTAGCATAAAAACTTGAACCAGTGGGAAAAAGCTAGCCTGGCTCGCCATAAAGCTTAAAAATACACCTACCACCACATGTAAATCTTAGTAATAAACAAATATCTTGTTTGTTTAATCTGTACACACATTATGAGTCACCCTTACAGCTAAATTGAGTTCCCTAGGGTATAACTACAGTGGCCAACTTTCGGGTGAACCTCTCCCTAGAATAAATAGGATCTAACATTATTGCACTCTCACACGTTTATCAAACAAATTTGTATCAAGATTGAGGACTGATGTTCATGGAAAAGTGTGTTTTGCAATAACAAAACTGAAACCATTTGTCACTTATTTTATGATTGTTTACGTACCAAATTATTTTGGTTAGATATAGAATAGCCTGCTTCTTTAAGATGTTGACTGGTTCAGCTATTAATTTATGAAAGAGACATATTCTTTTATGATAAGATTGATATTAATTGTAAAAGACGAGGCTATGTATTTTGACCCTCTTTATCTTATATGAAAAATATTACATGTACAAATACAAATGGTCTAAAAAGGAACCACAAATACAACATTTCAAAATAGAAATCAAACATTATCCAGAAGCATTATATAATCTTGTATGGTCAGTTGTATTGTCTATCAAACAAGAGATTTTTTTAAATTAAACACAATATAATCTTTAGGCTATATTGTTAACCGGTATACAGTGATGTGGAAATGTAGTTTTGGAATTTAAAAATGCTCACGTTTCAAAGAAGGTTCTTCCATTATGCAGCAAAGGCTGTTACACACCTTCAAGAAGCAAGCATCAATGCTCACTCAGCATTCAAGGGTTTTTATAACTCACTATCTCTCCTTGCTAATTGGTTTCAGATGCCACTCAATGTGGTGGACCCTCCCCGTGAAGGGCAAAAGGCGTAGAAGTAGTAGCACGGAGAGGGAACAGCAAGTAATTTCGGAACGGCCCTTAGTCTACTTGCTTCTCCTAGTTTCCTGTCTTTCTGCTAAGCTAACCCCATCCTTGATCCAGCTTTGTACTCTGCACAGACATGAGTGATGTTCATCTTCATGTCTCCATCAGAAAGAAGGCAAATCCACAAATTTGCTCAGCTTCACAATATCATGACATCCTAAAAAAAAAAAAAAAGAAAAAAAAAAGACTAATAACCCCGTAAGAGAAAGTAGAAGCATTGTGCATTTGATATAAATTCAAACCTGAAGGGAAACACTTAGCAGCTCAGAGGTGGAAGCAGCATCAATAGTCAGTCTCTTTATTGGCACGATGGCAAGACAAGCCAGAGCTGGAGAATCACTGGAAAACTTCCAAAGAATGGATAATTACTTTGCAATCTGAGTGAAACCAGCCATTAGCAACTGCATCACACTGGTGTGACGCTAACTGGGCAGAGACGAGGTGAGGCTCTGATGTCTCGTGTCTTCACAGAAGGAGCCTTTCCGAGAAATGCAGGATGATTTTCACTGATACAGCTCGACTGTACTACACTAGACTGAAAAGTGCTCTTTGAGAAGTGCCTATGCAGAAAAATAACAGCACCAAAAGGTATTGACACAACTCAAAAAAACATATTTAATTTAACTGCATCACTCTAGCGAAAACACACTTGAGTGATACAAGTGGTAAGTGTTATACAAGTGCAAATTCTTCCTAACATTTTAGTGATGATAGGTGTCTAAGTTTTGACTGAATTGAGATATCTCTCCAAGTTTCAACCCGACTAATTTACACAGCCTTGTGTGCCAAAATTACGTCAACTCTCTCAGCAGTGTGATACGTTTACGTAGATTGCATGTCTAAGTATGTTGACTGTGGACCACAGTTTGCAGCAGAAAGGCAACCAGTGCAGCTGTATTGTGTTTACACAGACCTTTAAAGAGGTTACAAAAGATGTCAAATTTCAATAATATAATTCCTGCCTCCTATAGTGGTATCAGGATGGCAGATGAGTCCAGCCCTCAATGGTTTCCACGGGGCTTAAAATGGGCAGTTGGCCAGATGACAAAGCCAATAGTACAACTACATCTTTGTTTCTTCAGTGAGGAAAGCAACAACGCCATTGCAAGTGACCCCACAGGCTTGTTGTGACATCTGGCACTGGAATAGTGCACCGTTATCAGCCTGGGCCACTTAACAGAAAGACAACACACCAGAATAACCCACTTCACCTCTGTCCAGAGGTGTCAGTCAATGAGTCCAATAAGAGACTACGAGAGGTTTTATGTGACGATGAATGTTTGTTTTACATATGTAGTTTCAAGAGAAATCTGGGGTTAACCCCAGAAAATTTGTTATCCTAGGTGGTAAATGTTGCCCCCAAATCACCTGATGCTCTAAACATTCGCCTCCCTCATTAAATATATTGCCTTTACTGTGTGAAATTGCACCTTTGCCATTGTGCTCTGAGGCTTAAAAACGTTAGCAAAGGCAGCTCTTAATTCACTAAAGGTGGACCACCTCTGCTATAAACAGCCGCAGGAAACCCTGAAATCATCAAATACACAAAGGCGAAACCTGGATCAAACATGTGACACCTTCGACACAAAAAGGGAACAAAAACATGCCAAGCTTTCAGAAGAACAGCAGTTCCACACAGATGTTTTATGGTATTCAAGTTAATTAGAAATTTTAAAGAATTTAGTTTTCATCGGCTCAATATCCAAAAAAGCAGCCCGAGCTTTCCTTCAAAGTTGCATGCAACTAATAATGCACTGATTATTTTTTCAATTAAGCAATTAATCATTTGAAGAAATAAAAATGCCTATCACAAGTTCCTATGGCCAAAAGGTGACATCTTCAAATGTCTTGTTTTTTCAGACCTATGATGAAATATTCAGTTTACTATCATAGAAGACAAAGTTAACCAGAAAATATTCAAATTTGAGAGGGTAGAACAGATTTTGCCATTTTTGCTTAAACAGATGCCTCAGACGATTCATCTACTTTTGATTATCTAATCTACAGCTGCAACTATCAATTGTTTCATTATCAGTTATTCTGCTGATTATTTTCTTGATTCACTGATCATATGGTTTATAAAAACATCCGAAAATTGTGTCATTTTCTCACAATCCCAATTCCAAAAGTCCAACGTGATGTCTTCAGATGTCTTGTTTTGTCCAACCAGTCCAAAGCCCAAAAATATTCATTTTACTACCACACAAGAAAAGCAAGACAACATTTCAACTATAAAGCTGGAAGCAGAAAATTAAATGCATTTTTGTTTCAAAAAAAAAAAAAAAAAAATCTACGTGATCAATCAATTACTTAAAAAAATTAAATCAATCGTTTCAGAGCTTCTTTAAAATGTAAGGCCAGTCTTGTTCCTTGGGCCTGCTACAACACTACCACTACATTCAAAATCTATGAGACTACTACATTACATTGTCCAAAGCAATTTAAAATAGGTTAAATCAAACTCCATAGGAACAAGAAAAAGAGATGCTGGAGGTCATAAATAAACTGGACTGTGGTACAGGACTAGTACTTTTAATTTTTCTTTTACTGCATGCACACCTTATTTGTGTGCCTAATCTATCAGCTATCCCTCATCTGCAGTCAGACGAGCTTATTTTCCCTGGAGGGGCCACCAGGGGCCACCTGGCACCCACAGCAGGAGGAGAAGCTGTGGGGTACGGAGGGGGGTGTCAAAACCAGCCAGCGGTAAACTCCAAACCCCTGCCGGAGGCATCGCTCACTTCAGCTGAACACATATTTCACTTTCACAGCATAATGTCACTCATTCATCATTATAATAGAGAATTAATTGGAGCAACCATCCCACACATACAACCAGGCTGCACCCAAATCCAGTACGTGCCATTCTCGTGCATCACACCAGACCAATATGAAAACCTTGCAGTTTAATATTGCCTTGCATAAAAGTAAAAGTTAGATACCTCAAGGACATAGTCTTTCGAAAATTGCTTTTATTCTGTGGAAATGTTGAACACAAAGCACACATTTCTCCGTTAAAGTTTTACTTTCGAAAACTGGCAGCAGCGAGTAATGTGGACCAATCCTAAAAGCTTAAGTAAAAAAAAAATTAAAAAAAATTCCACTTGATGGATTGGATTATAATGAAACTCAACACCCACATGAATCAGCAAAATGTCATGTTCTCAAGTAAACAACTTTGCCATAACCATTTCTCTGCATGAAAAGTAAAGTATGAGTTCCCCCTCCAGGGTCTACATATCAAAGCATTTCCCCCCGTCTAATTACCCTATCACAGCCTTGGCAGGTGCAAGCTGGTGGATTGGAACAAAGCCAACCCTCATATATCAGGGCAACTTTAAAAGATGACCCAGATGACATGGCGAACCACTGTAGTTGCAATCTGATCCTTGTGAAGCATGCTAGTCGTTTAGTCATGATGTGTGTCAATTGTAATAAGGACAGGATGCTGCCAAGCCTTTCACAGTAAAGTTTACTCAACAAGAAGATGGTTGCAATAAGAGATGCAAGGATTGGTCAATTAATCAATAAGTAGCTCAGAGGAAAATAAGTCAGTAACTCCTTTGAGTAAGTCATTTTAAAGCAAAATGCCCAAATTTTCAAGATCCCTGGTCCTCAAATTTGAGAAATTGCTACTTTTCTAGTGTTACATGACAGCAACTGTAATTATTTTGAGAGTTTTGGACTGTTGGTTGGACATTTAATGACGGTGATGGGCATTTTCACTGTATTCTGATGTTTTATAGACCAAACATTGAAAAATTGAAAATAATCAGATGTTATAAAAATGTATCCTTACTTGCAGCTTTAGATTGCAATGACAGAAACATTATGGACCCTTTTCTTAATGTGTGAACTTTTATCCAAATCAGTGGTGTTATAATGTACTGGATGTTTGCAGATTGAGAGAGTGGATCCAAACCATTCACAAATGGCTTTATTATGTGCTCCAGAAGGCATGTGTACACATACATCAAAAATTATCATTAAATTGCACACGTTTTAATCAGGGTTTTGTGTTGTGCTCTGTCCAGCGAGGAAAATGTCAAGAAACACTCTCGTTATCTTAACTAGAACAAGAAATTACACTCACCGGCCAGGCAAACTGGAAGGGGATCAAAATCTTGCCAGCTTCGTCGATTTTATTCGGGTTATTCTTTGCGCCCTTAAAAGAAAACATATTTCCACCGAGAACTTGCGTAGATCCAGCACCGAACGTGCAGGGGCCATTGGTGGTGACGTCCATCTGGTACTCCTTCAGGCAGATTTTGAAGTAAGTGTCGCACTCGTCTCGAGTGCAGCGCAGGTCCTGGGAGCTCCTGGAGCCGTCGCAGCACTCCCCGTCCGCCAACTCGCCGTTTACATTCTCCACGGAGATCAGCTGCAGCTCGAAATAGCCGGTTGACTGGGACACCTAGAAACAACATTTTAAAAAAGACCCAAATTATATATAGGCCTATATTAACAGGCTGTGGCGTGGTTTGGGTTGCTCAAATTGGTGCGTAAAACTGGACAAGTGGATAACAACCATGCCGGACTGTCAACTGAAATCAATATAAATCTTGTGTACATTGGGTTGATATTCCAAAATAATTTATTGGATCATGACTGGAGCACGTGAACAGCCTACAGTTTACAGGCTGGGCTTTTAGACAATCAAATTAACCGCTGCAGCAGCCAATTGATGCAATGCAACTTACAACTTCTTGATTCAGGCCTAATTCTCCCCCACCAAAAAAAGAAAGAAACGTACAGGGCTCTCAGCTTTGCAGCCAAAATGGAGAGTAGCCTGTATCAATTCCTCAGACTTCAATCTTGTCATGGTAACATGATCACATGCTCCACAACTGACGGCTACGTAATTCAATTATCGATTAATGTGATACGAATATGCAGTGCCGGAGAGCAAATACATCTGCCCACGCCCACCAACTTTTGCCATGGGTAATTTTAAACATTTATTTTATTTATGTGGAGCGGACTAAAATATTTTTGAAATAAAATAGGAGCCTTCTTACCTTCGTCCATAACGTCAACAGCAGGCACACTATTGGGAAGCAATTCCTAATCCTGGTGCGATTCCACATGCCTCCGATTAATTAGAGTGACATGGGGGGGGGGGGACGATAAGAAAAGACAAACAGCCGCGGACCCGGCGACTAGTTCCTCCACTCCTGACATGCAAACATGAAATATTCACATGCGTGTTTTCTCCACCGTGTACGTCCAGATTTCACCGAGGCATTACATGCGTGTGTGTATGTGTGTGTGTGAGCAGGCGGCGGATTGCAGCGCAATGATGGTCCATGTACAGGAGTGTCCCTCCGTCAAATCTCTCCACACAGCAACTGAGATGTTTCGTAGCCACAGCCTGAGGAGAGGATGTCTGCTTTGATTGGCAGCTCCGCAAACCACTTACAAATTGGCCTGCGGGCAGCTTCTGAGCCAACCGGATTAAGGGGCGGACAATAGTGTAATAACCCCCCGCCAACCCTCCTCCTCCTCCCCTTATTCCTCCTCCCAAAACTTGAATTTGTATTGAGCTCCATTTGGACACACCGCATTACAGCAGGCGAGCAAAGCAGGAGTCGAGTTTAATTAAACGCGCCCGTAAATTTCCAATGATTAGCAGAGCTATTATTTCAAATTAGCACCTCATTTAACTACACTTTTTATTTAGTACAGACACAAATTCGATTGTTTTCTAATATCAGGCGCTGTGTCATTAAAATCATTTGAGTATTGTATTCTAAATGAAGTAAGTTAAAGTGAACTGATTGCTTGTGACTGTCATGTGAATTCATTATGATAATGTGATTATAGTTCATTTTAAATTGATGATGTACATGGAACATTGCTTCTGAATTAATCTTAGAGTGTTTTGTTAAAAAAAATCGCATCCAATTGGATTCCCTGCTTCATTTTAATCCTGATGCTAAAAAAACATTTGCTTTTGACTTATATGTGATTAATATGATGTGACCATCCTGCCAAAAACACTTTTTCACTCTGTTTCTGCAGTATTACTGGCGTCTGAAACTAAAACCGCCCCTAAAACACTTTTTCAGTAATAAGACTAAATTTACCAAAGGTCTCTCCTCAATTCAACTCTATCCATTGCAGTAGTTTAGAGCGCCCTCTACTGTCTGCGCATCACACACCTTTTAACCCACATGACGAAATTAGATATGTAACACTAGATATGCGGTTATATCACTCATTTCTGTTCATATTCTGATGTTCTCGTAATTTCCTAGACATTGAACGTATCTTGATATGCAAAAAAGCATTTTCTCTACTCTTGGTGCAAAATATTTTGTTGTTATCTTTGGAACATGTTAATTAGTACATAGACCTTTTAGCAGATGTACTTAGATCTTCAAGAAGTAAAAGTAGCAATACCACAGTGTAAAAATACTCTATCCTGCAATCAAAGTCTTAGCATCAAAATATTCTTAAAGTATACTTAGAGTAATCTTTATGCAGAATGCCAGAATAATATATATTATATTATTGGAGCCTCGTTGGTGATAGTATGATGTGCAAGCTTCACTAATCTTGTAGCTGGTAAAGGTGGGACTAATTTAACTGGTTTATATGGTGCTGGGAAACTTAATAATAATACACCTTTATTTATTAGTGTAACTAGTAACTAATGTTGTCAAATAAATGTAGTTGAGTAAAAAGAACAACATTGGCTTCCAAAATGTAGTGGATTAAAGCACTTACTGTATTTAACTACCTCAAAATTGTATTTAAGTACTTTTTGTAGTAGTATTCTGTTACTGTTCCGCTACCACATCAAGCTAATATCTCAGGCTCCTCTTGTCCCATCTGCCTTCACAGTGGTAATACAGAACATAATGCCAGTTGCAGCTGGATGGCCTTCGGCTGATCGCCATATTACACGTTCAAGATGTCCACCTCCTTTGGATTGATTGGCAATCCCAGCAACAAGTTCTTCCTTTTACCTGAGTCCCTCCCCCATCAGGTGATCTGATCCTTGTTGACAGATGGACAATGGTCACTGTGGCTGTACCCGTTTAAAGGACAATACTAGTGCTTGTGAATGTTTTAGTGCTCATAGATTTTTCTTTCTTTTTCTCCTTCCAAAGAAAGAAAAACTGTTTCCTTTCATGTCCATATGGCAAAAGGATCGGTGTGCAGACTGTTTAAAGTTTAATGGAGTTAGGTAATCCTTCATAGTGGCCATAGTTTGTTATTTTCTTGTTCTTTTAGTTGCAGCAGCATTTGTGGTAATGCAACTATAAATGCAAACTGAAGTGAAAAGTATGTGTTATGTTAACTGTGATGATTAGATGAAGTTTTAACTTAATTTATATAGTGTATGGTTATATGTAGAAACCAATGAGCTGCCTGAAGGAGAAGAGAAAAACTCTTACTTGGACCTTAAAAAAAGCTATGAGTATTTTTAGCTGCCTGTTACTCAGTCTTCAGATTTGACATCCTAAAATGCATTAAAGTATCAAAAGTAGTATGGCTAACCAACTTTATTTTAAAGATGGATCCAGTATTCAGACTAGACTGTGCATTACCCTTGTATCTAATTAATTTATCTAGTTAATTTGTTAGATATTTTATTGCTTCCTAAATATTGCTCGACTGTGACCCCATTCTTAAAGAACACTCGCCGCATCCAAGCGGGAGTTTAATTTTGTAGTTCCTTACCATCACACTGAGAAAGCAGAAGCTACATCAAAAACTGCTGTACAGAAACTGGATTTTTCTTAAATATCCCATCTCAGGTGTAAGTTACATGCAACATGCTACCACTGAAGTCACCCTACTCCATTTCTGACAAGGAAAACAAGAGAGAGAGAGAAGCTGTCAATCAAAGTGTATGTGACAACACCCCTCCACCTACCCTCCATGTCTCTGTCTCCCTCTCATCAGGCAACTGCCAACCCGTCAGATAGGCCTTTTAGGAGGATGCAGATAGCCTGAGCCGCTGCAGCCGCTTTGACTGGAACATTTCACACGCTGTCACAAGTACATGTGAGTGCCTTAAGTTGGATCACACCTAGTAACGGGCCCCAGGTGGTGAAGGAACAGTGTGTGTATTTGCGTGCATCTTTTGTAGTGTTTGACCAGTATGGGTTTTTCATGCTCAGGGTGGGGCTCAACAGATGGCAATGCTTGTCGATCTTTTGGGTCGTCCACCACTTTGATCCACACTGAAATATTTTAACTACTGGATGTAAGGCTATGACATTTTGTACACTCATTCGTGGTCCCCAGAGAATGAATCCTACTGACTTTGTTGATCTCCTGACTTTGCTTCTAGCACCATAATTAGGTTCACCTTTTTGCATTTTTAGTGAAATTACTCAACAACAATTGGATGGATCTGTCCCCCTCATGATGAATTGCAATAACTTGGATGATCCTGTAACCTCTCATCCAGCTCCATCATCTGGTCAAAATTTAATTCTGTCCAGTACTTTGGTTTATGGCCCAGTGCATGCCCTTCAGCCTCAATTGTACTTTTTGTGTAGTGAAAGTTAGCAAATGTTAGCATGCTAACACATTAAACTAAGATTTAAACATTACACTTGCTACACATCAGCATGTTAGCACGCTGGTATTAGCGTTTAGCACTCGGTTCAGCCTCACAGACATGCTATCATGGCTGTAGACTCTTTGACTGTCTTGAATTTTGGCTGCTTGATGACCAATATCTTCTGCTGAATTTATATTTTTTATTTAAAAGGTATTTTTCATTTTCATGCCCACAGAATTAAAAGCATTCATTGCTTACCCCAGAACTGTTTCCATGTCAAGTTGCAAACGCCTCTGTAAAAGCATTTAGACCTTAATGATTGACTAATATGAGCCTAGCCATTGAAACCGTGACTAATTAAATTTGTGAAGCATCTCTTTAAGCCCGAGTGATTCACCAAGAACCTGGACACATTTTGCCTTTACATCCAAATGACATCTACAAAAAATCCTACGTGAAAATCTGAGTGTCAAAAGAAGAACTAAAGATCATGGTTTTAGGTTTTTGTGTTCGTTTTTTTTGTTTTATGAACCTGTGTTTCGCCACCTTAGCTATGGACAATATCTAATATGCCCTAAAAGATAAATAAATATTAGTCAAACCATAGTATCTCCCGAATACTAACACCTACCTAAGGGCCTCGGGTGGTGTGTGCCTACTTTGTCTTCCTGTTTGCATACTTGTGTGTGAGGCATAGAGAGAGGAGTGTGTGTGCAGGAGGAGAAGGGATTATGAGTGGGTGCGCTGTGGGGGGTTTGCAAGCCTCCAGGGGGGAGGTGAAGTGGATTTCTTCTCTCATCCATTTTTCATGGCTTTTCTCCTTTCAGATCTCCAGTATCTGTACATACGGCTTACGGGTCGATTCTCTTTTATCTTTGAGCATCTTTTGGGGACTCAGTGTGTGTG
>JAPMOB010248451.1:1211-44307 GCA_029875015.1 Lepomis gibbosus
TATATATATATATATATATATATATATATACGTTTTTTTTTTACTATTTTCATACGTTATTTTATCACTAAATCCACTTCTGAGAAGTTTTGAGGCGAGGAATCAACTGTTTAGATGTAGAATATTGGCAGTTTTACTATAAATGATAATGTGCTTAAACGTTTTCGGAGATGTGACGCTGCGCAACCGTCAGCGGGGGGAGCTAGCGAACCTACCCGCGGGGGAAGCTTACGAGCCGGCCGGCCAGATCAGCACACAGAGCGCTCAGACACGCAGACCACTGCAGCCAGCACGGCAGAGTCCAGCAACAACGGCAGAGTAAAGACCCTCAGCTGTAAGGTAGTTTTATTGTTACCATTCCTACCATCATTACATTCTGAGTAATTTTGTAAGATTTTAACTTAAATCAAGAGACATCTGGATGATGTACAGAAAATACCCGAAACTTCGGGAAAAAATAAACAAAGGGGACCGTCTTTGCATTATTATTATTATTATTATTATTATTATTATTATTATATGAATGAGCAAATATACCTTGTTAAGTTAAAACCTACAATTAACCCGATTCTGAGTTTTTTGTTCTGGGGGATTAAACCTGGCCGTTATAATAATTAGAGCGATTTAGAGCAATGCAGGCAACCTCGGGGCTTGGGGTATTGCACAATACCAGCAAGAACGCATCGTCTCAAACCGTCAGCAGCGTTTTGTGTGCTCCTGACACTGCAAGTTCATTCTTCCAAGAACGACTAGCAAGAATGTTTCCCCCAAGAACACAAGTCCGTTCTTTGCATTTTTGGTTGGATCGAGCACAGAACCGCACAGTAGCACATCCCGATAGTTAGCATGAATCGACACAAAAGCTAAACAATGTAGGCCTACTGCTCTGGACAGGGTCAGCAGCAAAACATATTAAGCCACCTAAAAATAACAAAATCAATTCAAGTGTACTCTATTTGTTTAATATTTTCAACACTTTACCTTGCCGTCAGGCAGCCATTTCCTTTGGACCTAGATTTTCTCAACTGTACAACGTTTGTATTCTGTGCAAGTGTAACTTGGCTGTGCACTATATTACGCCGCAAGAGATCAGCTGTTTGGGTCAGCCTTCATGGAAGAGACAATGAATAAGAGAAAATTTAAATGAGTAACTATGACAGTGACAATGAAATTCCTTTCATTGTGGAGACAAGGTGACACCTTTGCCCAGAGTGTACAGAAGAAGAACTTGTGCGGAAGAACACTGAACAAGAGAGAGAGAGGGGAAACTCCTGTGGAAACTTTACTGGTTGTGTGGTTAGTCATTTCATTTATTGTTGGCATTTGGGCTATCTTACCTGATGGTTGTGTACCATCAACAGTGCTCCTCAAGACATGTCTATCTGGCTTATTTGGCTATGATTTTACATTATCCTCTTCAGAGTGTTCAGCAAACACAGAACTGTCTCAATGCTGCACATCAAGCCATATATTCAGCGCAACTTGCCTCAGCAAGCCCAATATCATTCAATGGAACACTTTCTGACCCAAACAGCAGATCTCCAGCAGCATAATACGGTGCAAAACTAAGTTGTGCTTATGCGTAGATATACAGAAGTTCTACGGTTAAAGAAATTTAGTTACAAAGGAAATGCCTTCCTGATGGCAAAGTAAAGTACTGAAAATATTAAGGACATATCGTACACTTGAACTAATTTAGATTTTTTCCCCCCGGTAAGCTGTCTTTCAGGTGGCTAAAATGAAAATTGCTGCTGACACAGTGTCCACAGTACATTGTTTAGCTTCTGGGACCAGCACAACTCTCTGCTTCTCTAAAATGGGGACACACTGACTGCCATCTGCTGCAAGTACCTTCTACAGACTTCACTTCACTTCAAAATCCCAAACTATCCCTTTAATTGCTTAATTTGAATTATAAAATGAGGTTTTGCTATTCTCTTCGTATATCAAAAGCAGCCTGCTTCGCCTGGGAAATGGCACTCAGTGAGTGGAGTGCTGAGGATCTTTCATGTCAGAAAAAGGATTCAGCTTGGAGTTATTCAGCATGTTCTTTGTTTTCTTTGTCCAAGCTTTATACATGCATATAAATGAGTAGCAAAATAAAAATTTCATGTTGCAAATCTGAGGTTTGCAGGCATGAAATGTGGTAATACTTGCTACTAATCCAACAACACTCTGCATGTGCATAAGAATGAGTAGAGTACTTTTCCAAATCAATTAATTTTGCTATGTCTCCGAATGTTCTTGAGATCACTGAGTCTTTCTTTGCTGATAAGTTTGTCAAAGTTAAACTGACAGAAATGAGAGCTGCGGCACATTCACTCATCATTTCTCATTAACACTGCTGGCTTTGTTTTAATTAGCCGTTGTGACTGACACCTGTGTTCCTGTGACACTGTATTCCAGCCTTATGTTATCCTCCTTCCCAGCTGTTGCTTGTCAGTCATCCTAAAGTTGTCTCTTGTCTCTATCTCTCAAAATAGAACCACATGTGCGAAGCTGCCTGCACTGTTTGGTGGCCGTCAGTGGCAGGACGGGATACATGCTTAAATTGCTTCTCTCTTTTTTTAGCTTAATAGAAGAAATGAGAATTCAACAAACACATGACAAGGCTCTTCAACCACCATGAAAATACAATACTAAAGAAATAGTAGAAATGGGTGTTGCAAAATATCCATTTTGAAATATGTCTCTTGCAATAAGCCCTCTATCTGCAGCTGAAGTTCAAATGATTTATTAATTTTCAGATTTCCCATCTTATCAAGCTTGAACTGTTTCTGTGTGTGTGGGCAGAATGCGACACAGTGTGGTGTGAGGGTTTGTAGCTGTCCCACCTGTTTACACTGCAGTTGTTTTTGGTCCAGTAAACACATTATTCCTTTCACTGTGGCTGCAAGAACGTCCTCCTTGAGGTACTTAATGTAGTCTTACAGTAAATATGGTGTGAGTGCAACTTCACATGCAGAATGTTGATATTGCACATTTTTGCAAATGTTTATTGCCAGTGAATTTTTATTATTATTATTATACAATAATTGCATACGGTAACTATGTATGATTAATGTTACACAACGAAAGCTGCTTTTGTGATCAAATTTCGCCTTGTTGGAGTGTTAAAGGTTCAGTGTGTAAGTTTTAGTGGCATGTAGTGGTGGTGGTGTCAAACTGCAACCAACGGCTCTGTCTCCCCTTACCCCTCCCTTTACAAGTGCGTAGGCAAAACTATGGTGGGGTGGTGATGGTGCAGTGGATAAGACATATACCTTTGGTATCAAAGACCCAGGTTCAATTCCCTACTTTGTCATCCACTATTGTGTTCCTGAGCAAGATATTTTACCCCTAGTTGCTCCTGAGGACCAAGAGAACCTCTGACACAGTAATTGTAAGTTGCTTTGGATAAAAACATCCGCTAAATGAATTTATGTAATGGCGGCTGACAAGATCTGTCAGCTCTTGTGCTAAATAATATGTGTGGTTCAAAGGTTCTGAAATAGCCGTCAGGAAATGTGTAACGTTGAATGGATTCCCCTGAATGAGAAGCAGGATTTCCTCTGCCTGGTAATGATGGGTGAATGAAAAGTCCATAGGTTGATGGATGTGGACCAATCGCTGTGATGCACACAGTCCAGCACATGCTTTATTGTGAGCATGTGAAACAGTCTCTTCATCAGAACTGTGTAGGAGAGGATTATAAAAAAGGGGAAAGATTTGGTCTTGAGTGGGGACAGAACACACTACCCCTTGACTGTAAGTCCTGTTCTCTACCAACTGAACTAACCAGTAAGACAGAAAACCCCTTTAAAATTATTATTATGAAACGCTTCTGCTGACCCCTGTGTTAAATTACTGTTATCTCAAGATCATGATATAATTATCCTGTTATCATGGGACAGTGTGGTAAGAAAAATATTTGAATGGATGGTCACTTTGGGCTTCTGTAGTATAAAGTATGTGTTCTGAAACACAAATAACCCACCTGATTTCTAAGCATGTAGGTTGGAGAAAGATTGTGGTCATCATTATTATTAAAGTGTTATGTCAACAGTGATGTGTAGTTAATAAAAGGAAGGAAAACCAACCAACCACTACCCTGACCTCACACATTTCTTATCTTTTGCAGCCAGTGCTTGAAGTGGAAAAAATTGGTGCCAGTACTTTCCATTCACATGTTGGCATATGTATTACACTGTGGTTATGGTTTGATTAGTGCTAATGTTAGTGTATTCATTTTAATTTCAGATAATAGTATAGGTTAGGCTACTATAGAGCTTACCACTAGTAGGCTACAGTATTAATTCCAGGTCTCTACATAGTGGTCATTCTCTGCTCTCAGATTTTTGCTTCTTTCTGGAGACATTTTCTGCCCCAATTTATAGTGGAAATGTGTTTATTTATAAGAGGGGAAATACAAAATGGCAGGTGACAATACAAAAATAAAACATATAACAGAATATAACGCAGTAATCAGTAGCTTGATTTTTTTTTTAAGTTAAATTTTTTGGACATGCACATTTGTTTCTTCAATGGGCCTATTCAAAATTCCATTGCATGTTATCTTATTGTGTAAATAAACCTTTCTCAAAGCAGTTTGATTTGTTATTTAACATTTGTTTTTGCAAGCTGTTTTTCAGAACATTTTTAACAAATGCTACCAAAAGGTTGTGGGGACATTCTGAATCTGAGATGTCCCCAGCTTCCCCAGTGTAAACAACAACTCTGGCTGTCAACCATTTTTTAATGTCCCGCTCCATCCAGCCTGTGATTGGTTGGTTCATGAAAAGTGACAATAGGTGTGTTTGAAATGATGGCGGCTGACTTTTGCCGACTTGATAGTCTAAAGTGAGCTGCAGCTGACTGCAGGTGCAGGCTATAAAAACGGCTCCATCAAGTCGGATACAGTCTACCTGCATCAGCTTACTGTGAGCTGAGATCAATGACTGATGTTGCAGCATTTTTCTTTGCAAATAGGCAATAGTGGGGTTTCAACTTGGTGCAGCCGGGGAAAAGCAACTGTACCCACCTTCCTCCTGCAGCGGCCTTGCTCCCGTGACGTTTTGACGTTTTTCAGCGGCGGCTAAAGTCGGACACAATTTGTGTCGGACACAACAGCATGCCTTATTTTAAGTCCAGCATGCATTACGTTAAGTCAGCGCTGTGTGAAGCTAAACACACCTATTAACAAGTTACTTTATGCACACTTGCATATGCACTTCTCCCTGTCTTTGTTGCACAAAAATTACCACTTGATGTAAATCACTAATGGAGATTTGCATCTGAACATAATTTGTAGATAACAGAACTGGACAGATGATTGTTACAAAGTACTATCTTTTGGTGAAGTGGCTTTCTTATGGTCTCAACAAATAACTTATGACTAAAAGGAAATTGTGCCTGAACTATTTTAGGTGGTCAAGGATCTACAGCAAAAAGCACATATTGGTCAATCATTGAATTTCTGTGTTTGTGGAAGACCAAATTGAGACTTAACTTGTTGAAGGACAATGACACCATTGAAACACTATTACAGTGTATAGAAGCATCCACTGAAAAGGAACAGGCCCAAACCAGACTGAGGCTCACACTCGTCAGCAGGGTGAGACACGAAGCAGTGCCTAAGTATAAACAGAGGCCATGACAGATTTCAGACTGTGTTCCTGTGCAAACACAGTGGGCTGACTGTTAGCCACTGCCATGCTGTCCAAGTCCCTCTGAGGGTGGAGAGAACTCCTGCAGATGGTCAAGCATTCTGAAATGACACAAGAGACTCCTAATTTAAATACTGATGACAGGATTGTGCATATCCACAGTAGCTACATGCACATGCAAACACAGAGCCACACATGTGCTGTACAAACATATCTGAGATGTGATATGCCAGATCAAACACACAGTTGAGCTATGTGTGGTGAAGATAAAGTCTAGAGACAATTCTCATCATTAAAGAATGTCTGATGATAACGTTTTCATGTCAGTTATCTTTACATGACAACACAATGCCGTAACTCAAAGCGTATCCTGCTTGATCAGAATTCCTCTGACTGTTCAAACCCAGACCCCAAAGAGCAATTGTTCATCGCACCTTACCAAACATACAAGGCACGGCAGGCCTGTCAAGCTTTGGATTTCTCCACATGCCAAAACAGTGTGCATGGTGCTCTAATAAAAGTGTCACTCTGATAACTGTGTGTTTATCTGCTCTAATGAAAGCTGCAAATGTTATCATGCCCGGCTAATTACCTTTCTACCTACAGTGAAAACCTAGAGTTATTTCAAAGGGTATTAGCTAATTATATTATTAAGTGGAGGTACAGGTGACAAAAAACACCTGTTCAGGACTGCAACATCCACGGAGTGGGAGCGAGTGCTAGTATGTCAGAGTGTAGCTTCACCATAGCAGCTCTGTCCTGCTCTTTATTGGGTTTAGTGAAATTTACACTCCAGCAACTTTAGCCAAAAAGTACTTTTTAAGTCCCTGGATCTTTTTTTAAGGAACTATATGCCTACGGCGTAGCTACGCATGTACTTTGGAAGGTTATTAAAACATTTCCAGCCGACAAGACCTGCAGATTAGCTGGCCAGACTCATGTCTGTGTTGCCTGAGCGTCAGAGGAACGTGATTTTAACAAGTTTTATTACCTGCTGTAATCAGCTGTTCTGCTTGTTTTGGAGAGGAGGAGACAGACTTCACCTCAGTGTAAAAACTTCCTGACTGATTAAAACTTAAAACAACAACTTTGGACTCAGTACTTAGCATAGCTCCATCAGCTGTTTGCTGTAACCACCCCACTGCATGGTGGCTGCTATTTTCGAGCAATACATTTAATGCCGACGTTCGATCTCAGGCGGACATCGGCGAGACTTGTGTGATATCGGACTGTGATTTATTGGTTGGCAAACAACGGTGGAAAAGAGAAGAGCTGTCGTAGAAAAACACCCAACATTCTCCAGATAAGCCAGTAGCTTCTACTGACCCATTCAGAAAATTCACAGCAAGACAAGCCCCACACCACCAAAGTACTGGTAATTTCGCAAAGTACAACCCCCCAAGCAGGGACTCTTTGTGGGGTAAAATAAAGACCCTATGACTAAATTTAGACCCTGGACCCTTCGGTGGAAACGCAGTGAGTTGAAATATTATAAAAATGATAATATGATATAAAACCCGAAAAGAATATGAACAATATGGCTGTTTTACACTTACAGTGGCAACATTAACTAAGGGGGCGGGTCTTAGTGAGCCAAATATTGCATCATGAAGTCTAGCAGATTGATTTCTGACTAATCATTACATGCACATTAACTGTTATGATCTACTGTAGAACAAACCAATAAATGTTTTCATAGTGTCACTACTGACCACAATAAACTGCAAGAGTCTCACACAATATATTCTGCAAATCTTTAATAGAAAAAATCAAATGACAGATTCTGCATTTTGGGAAATAGAGCTACTTAAAAATTCAAGCAGCAGCTTACTGTATGAGATTGGCCTCAGTATGTTTATTTTCTAAACACCAGCAGTCATTTATGATCAGAAGTAGTGCTTTGATTTATTTTTCTTGGTGGGAGAAAAGGCAGACAGCTTTGGGTTTTCAGGGTTTTTTAATTGACACACATGCACAATAATATCTCTCAAAAAAACAAAAACAACTACTATTAGCTGACTAACAGCATCAGATAAATTCTTTCAGGATTTAATTATAGATTTGGGCTGGCTGTTTGTGTCTTTGGAGTAAAAGTTTTGGTAAAGCCTTGACAAACTATTCCCTAATCAGATGCTAGAAAATCTGTATAGACTTTACAGTACAACCCACAACATGCCAATATAATAATGATTTTGGAGCACAGAGCTGGAAAGTTTACAAGAAGGTCAGCAAGGTGTTTGGATTTTTATCTTTTTAAGACAATGTACAATCATATTATTTCTTCTGCAAAAATTTTCCTCCCTGCTCTCTCTCTCTCTTCTAAATGTCAAAATGCTGAAGTGAAATTGTAATTGGACCATTTGTGGCCTTGCCCTGCCTTTGATGCTTGTGTAATTGTAAGCTGTAGACAGCAGAGAATATGCCACACCAGGCTTAATGAACAAAAATGAGATCTCTCTGTAGAATACATGTACAGCAGGCAGGGTCAAAGTTCAACACCAGCCTTTCAGCAGCTAATTGGCTGAGCTAGTGATCTCTCCCAGAAGGTCCCTTTATCAGAGCCTTTGACTTCCTGCTTTTAGCCCTCTTCCTGTGACAACTTAGAGGCTCCAGCTGACCCAGATCTACTGTACGACATAACTAAGCTTTATACAGAACACATTCCCCTGTCTTGTATTTGCCTTAGAGCCTGACATCAGGAATCTCTATGAAATATACATTAGGGATGGTCTGAAATGAAGAGAAGGGAATTATAAGTGGAGATATACGGGGTATATAAGGAAGTACCATATCTTTCCAAGTGAGCTTTCTTCCTTCTCTTCCCTGTGTAATTACTCTGTAAAAGTGAAGGCTTAAACTAAACTTGTTTGACCTTTACCTGGTCCACCACACACCTAGAGGACCTCCAGAAAAACACGCTTAGCACACCCACAGTACCAGCTTAATCTCGGCTTATGTTGGGCTCCTTTCTGTCTTCACTGAAGGAAAAATCAGGAGCTGACAAGAGGTGCAGCGCTAATCTTCCCGCAGTCAGGTTGCAGGGACAAGCTAGAGATAAGACGGGGCTACAGATAAGACTGGAGACCCCTACAGCAGAACCACAAGCTGCGAGGGGGGAGATCCTTGGACCTGATATGAAATGAAAGGAAGAGGCACTGGAGCTCTGGGGCCAAGGCTCCCAGAAAATTAATTACACCAACACCCCCATGCCGCCATCTTCAGCACCTGATGACATTCTGCTCGCCTACATCCAGTGCCCTGGTTGGAGACCACAACGAGCTGTTGTGCAAGTGTGTGTGTCAATAGACAGGGTTAAGTAGGTGTGGACTGTAATGTTGAGGAAATCTTGTTGAACTTGCACAATGTGTATGTGAAAAAAGAAATGGAACCTTATGGAAGCACTTTATCCCTTTCCTCTACACGAGCTTGACACTGACATATATTGTTTATAAAAAATACTTTTAGGAAAACTCATTGAAAATGGATGAATTATATTTACTCTGCTCTCAACAATATACACGGTATGTACTATTTTGCTTCTCCACAGTGGACACTACAGAGTGAGACATTGATGAGAACTCTGAAGAAGTGGGCAGCTCTGTCAGGATGCCTGCTAATTCAGTAATTTACCCTAATAGGAACACAAAGCAGCTGAAGGGAGTTGTGTAGCCTACCAGGCAACATCCTTACACATCGAGACAAAATATCACCAGTCCAGCTCTTGTGCAAGGAAACATTTTGTGCTGCACTGAGCGACCAAACATAATTCAATGTGACATCTTATTGTAACTCCGCAGCATTTGGCAATAACCTGTCACAGAGCGTGGTATTAGGTCATTATTCCATAACTGTGAATGTTCACACTTGCCTTGTTAAGCGCCCCCTAAAAGTATCTAGCGCACTCACTTTGCAGACGGCTTGTGAGTACTTGCAGCAGTGTTCGCGCAGGTCCCAGTGGGGCTTATTAGAGGGAATGGTAGGGCTTCTCACAACCTCAGCACATGCTCGCCGGTTCCCCTCACAACAGCCAGCAGAGAAAGGGGAGAGAGGTTCACAATTACCAAGCTCACGTCACCCGGACTTCAGACACATTCTTGCTGCAGTGGCGCTGCAGCATTGAGCAGAAAGGTCCTTGGTTTGTTTGATATTCTGTTTTCAAAGATTCTAATCATGCAGTAGAAAGTGTAATCCACATTCATGGCCAACATGCTTTTACTGTTCAAGGCTATATGAGGAGAGAGCAACCTGTCAGCATCTCGTTAGTCCTAACTGACAGCAAAATCTGTGAATGACTGTCATAGCTGACACAGGAAAACACTTATTATGGAATAGATTTCTGGGGGGAGGACTTTTGGCATTATTTGACAAATGACAGTAAAGATTGACAGGACGAGAACAAGTGGAATGACATACAACAAAGGTGCAAAGGCCACAGAGATACCCTGTATGCTGAAACTGTAGCGTGTTGAGGCCTTTCAGCACATGCTAAAAACACATTATTTGGCCTTTCATAAATATAAACCTTGTCTATTACCTAGTATGTAAAAGAAGAATATTGGAATGGAACGACAGGTGATTTCCAGCTGTCTGAGTTAGCTGAGAGTTGAATCTGTAGTCAGTGTTATTTATCATACCACTAGCCCCACAGACAGCAGCCAATTTTAATCATTGGCACTGCAAATTTGAACTTGTGTTATACTTAACTGAGAGAGCACAGCCAGCTTACATCTTACTATTATATATTAATGAGGACAGAGGCCATGAAAGGGCTACAACAGGGACAGCATTTATCATTGCAAATTAAATAGTTTATGTTCATTGCTTTTTACATTGAATTTTATTTGGCCTGTCATTGGTTAAAAAACTGTGAACCTGAAATTCAGTTTGTGTGGATGCTTTTTATGTAAATCTTTAACTGCCGGCATTATTTTCTGCATTCTCCCTTATCCCTTCTTTAAGTCTGGAAATAGCTGGCATCATTGAAAATGCAGATCATGGGCATTTTGACAGGAAACTCTGAGGTAGCTGTGAGCATTTCCCTTGTCTAGATAATGGGGTTTAAATGGGATATTCAGTTGTGTGCATTCTGGTTAATTGGACATCAAACACTGAATGTACGTGAGAGATTAGACTTCTGAGAATATGTCAGAATTGAGGAGACTGCCGTATTTGCTCTCTATCAGATACTTTGTTCTAAATCTGTATTATTGGACAAGAAAAGCTTCTAATTCAATTTCTCACTTTAATTTACTAGGGAAGGATTAAAAGGAACTCCTGAGAGATGTTGCAGGATTATGCTATGGCACTTTCCTGCTGGTAAGTTTTTACTTGTTCTAGGAATGGGCCATGCTGATAGCTCTTAAAGCTGGAGGAAGGTGTAGATTGGACTTGGGAAGAATGCCAACACCCACAGAATGTCTTTCTTTTATATATTGGTATATAGCCTAACAAATGCCACAAATGGCAACTCTTGTTTATAAATAATAGGAGTTATATTAGTGGATGACTGATAATTATGATATTTAAATGAGACAGAGCCATGCATTGTGTTAAGTGAAGGAGTTTGCACACTTACAGTGATGTTATGCTATGTTCCAAGTAGACACTTTGACCCAATTGTGCTATTAGGAAAGCTGATGGACAATAAATATGGGTTCATCTTTTGGGGAGCATGAATATACTCAGTACATGCTCATGTTACAGTCTGCACAATAGATTTATTTCATGTGTAAAAATGAAAAGGTTGGCCTAAATATGGTGCTAGAGGAAAGGTCATCAAAAACATGATTTATTCTGTCACGACCACAAATATTCCAAATATGACAATTAAGTTATTTAGACATCTTGTTATGCACTAAAAAGCTGAATGGATGGTTAGACTGAATGGCCAACATCTTTAGGCCCTGTCACAACTGGGACAAAATCAATGTCATGCTAAGTACATTTGAATGTAAGGAAGACAATGTGAAATCATGAAAAATTAAATGGAAAATGTACAATGTTTTAAAATATAAAACTTTTTGGCAAACAAAAACGTGCATATATTTTGCCTTTTTAGCCAAGCTAACCTTGTTGGTCAGTACTGGTCTGTCAGTCAGGCCATTACTTTGGTCCAGACTGAAATACCTCAACAACTATTGGATGGATTGTTGAGACATTTTGAACAGATAATCATGTTCCCTAGAGGATGAATCCCACTGATGTTGGCGACCCTCTGACTTCTCTACTTGTGCCATCAGTAGGTTGACATTTTTGGCTTTGAGTGAGATGTCTCAAAAAAAATGAAACTTGGAAATGTGTCAATACTTTGGTTGTACTATGTGTTTAGGGCTAATTAGCAAATGTTAGCATGCTGACACTCTAAACTAAGATGGTGGAACATGGTAAACATTATACTTGTTAACATCAGCATGTTAGCATTGTCATTGTGTGACTTGTTAGCATGCTGATGTTAACATTTTGCTTAAAGCACTGCAATGCATAAGTACAGGTCCACAGAGCTGTATGATCAGTATCGCAGTCTGTGTTATTATCGGTAGAGCTATATACTTTGCATACTATGTGTATGAACATTTACAAACAGCCATAGGCCTATTCAAGTGGTAGATAAAATAACAGGAACACATACACAATATGACACCATCTCAAAAATACCATAAAGTTGAATCAGCACTTCTCAAAGCACAACTCTCAACAAAAAAAAATTTAACATAGCAATGTACATTAAATAAGCTTCATGAAGGCAGGATTTTGCAGGGCTATTGTATTGGGTTGCATTATGAATTCATATGATTGTGCCCAACCCTGTAGATTCTTTTTTATTTGATAGAAACACAGTGCCGGCCCTGCACATACTGTACTGTACACTCCCTTACCTCTACAGTATATTGTTCAGTCTTCCATTACAAGCAGACACCCTTGTGCGCACACACACATACACATATACACAGACTCACGCACACCTTTCTTTGCTGATCCTTTTTAGAAAAGTGTCTAAACTTTCCCCATTCCCATTTCCACAGGGCCCCATATCTCACTGTGGGAAGGGAGAGAAATAAGCAGCGGCATGCTGCCTCTGCCAGCCTGTCGGATTTGAAGTTTATTAAGTATATCAAACCAGGGCCGGCCCCCTCAGGGAACATTTGCAATCCAAAGCTCTGCTTGCTGTTGCTTCCGCAAGCTGTCACAAACACTCCACTTAATTTGCAAAGCAGTGCACAGAGGGGGGAAAAATAAGAAAATAGGAAACAAGTGTCATTTTCCACCATGTGTGAGTACACCATTTGCATCTAAATCAATCTGATGAAAGTTGTTGGTTTTTGCTCTTGGGGAGAGGTGATGCATTGGGTTGTTAAACAGTCCTAGGTTTTACAGTTTGTTGTGCTGTATGAAGTAGCCTCAGTATGAGAATTCCACATTTCTAGAAGAGCTATATTTACTTTTGGATTACATTTACCAGCAAAATGGCACAGTTCAATGCTTGCATGTGCTGTGAAGCAGACACAATATATGTCCAATATCTGTTATCATAAAAAAGCTTATCTTAGTGGTTAGGGTGTGTTTAATTCTTGGCACTGTATTGTGCCTTATTGATTGATTGATTGTGGGCCACATATGGCCAGCCAAGCAAACATCAGCTGTAAGTGAATCAGTGAATTTTGAGATGACACCCCCGCACCCACCAATAGCATCACCACAATCCTGCACACTCACAAGCTGAGCGTCTCTCAACTCAAAAAACTGACGGACCGTCCCCGCTCCCCACTCCCAGACCAGATATGCAATTTATCAGCTGGAAAACATGCAGGAGGGCTAAAGGTGGAAAAGCCTTCTATCTGGTCTCGCTACACCAGCCACTGCTCAGTATGCTCTACCTGGGCTCATTTCACCCTCCAGCGGACAGGAGAGTCTATATGGGCCCCTCGGTAAAAGACCTGAGGCACTCCCACCCAGAGTCCCTCCACCTCTGCTCCGTTCACTGCCCGAGGGGAAGATCAGACTGACAGGGCAAACAGGACAGGGAGTTATGATGCTCCTAGCTTGTATGTGTGTGCATGATTGTGTGACTGTTATTAGCACTGCGTTCATGTGTTAATGTAGGATTTGTCCATCATAGCGTGCGCTACATACACTTACATTGTTCAACAATTCCTTTCAGAAAGGATGTTACAATGAAATGATAGAACTTTTAAGCAGGAAAACGGATTACTCTCAGTCCAGAATTAAACAATTCATTACCGCCTTTCTTTTTATAACTATAGACTAATTACATTAGCCATGATGGTTATGTCATAAGTCTGTCATGCTGCTTGCACAGTGCAAATGAATGGGCTTACTGGGGAAGATTTGAGCCATTTTGAAATTGGTTCTGGGAACCTATAAGGCAAATGTACAAGCCTATACAGCAAAAGTTATGCTGTGGCTCGAGGTTATGGCACTGACACAAGCAATGATCATACAGGCTGGTTCCACTACCGAGACATTAGTCATGTGAAAAAATTAATGTCTTACAAGCTCATTTCTGGTGTCTTTTATTAAATGCTAATTCAACCTCTGTCTCTCCCTTTCTTTTTTCTCCTCACTGATTTTGCTTTGTCGCCATCCTTTCATTAAGATACTCTCTTTTGTGAGCCACACGAGGACTCAGTAGACAGTGTGTTCTTACTGGAGCTTGGCCTTGTCCTCAGCTGCCACAGCCTCCATTTCCAGGAGCGACAAATCATGCGTTCTGCCTCTAATGCTGTATGATTTCTTTTCTCCCTTGTGTTCTCTCAGAGCTATGTCCTTTTTAGTGCAGCGCTAGCAGTGCGGCTGTCGGGATGGCAGTGTTTTTCTGCCAGTCCACCACCTTGAGAACTATGTCAACAACTATCGGACGGATTACAGATTTATTTTGTACAGACATTCATGATCTCTAGAGGAATCTCCAGATGAATTCTACTAACTTTGCTGATCCCCTGACCTTTCTTGTAATGCTAACATGAGGCTGACATTTGTGGCTTTGAGTAAAATGTCTCGACACCTTTTGGATGGATTGCCATGAAATTAGGTAAAGACACTCATTATCTCCACAGGATGAATTGTAACAATTTTGGTGATCATCTGACTCAGAATGTGTTTAGTGCTAATTAGAAAATGCTTACATACTAAACCAATATGGTGAACATAAACATTATATCTGCTAATCAGCATGTTAGTATTGTCAGTGTAACCATGTTGCTATGCTAGCATTAGCATTTAGCTCAAAGCACCGTTGTACAACATCACAGAGCAAATAACTGGTTTTAATTTCCATTCACTTATGTTCATGCCATGACTGGGTAGCAGCCAGTGTCAGAACTAGTAAACCAAACACTAATAATTACACCTTGTTCAAAGGTCACACATATTTTTCCTTGTTTTGAATTTGTCAGAGACTATCTTTAGAGAGAGTTTGTTTGGTGAGGGTAATTTTTGTGAACCAGGTGATGGATATGGAATATGGAACTGGGCAATGAATATGAACCTTTTCTGGGGACCCTGTGGATCATTCCTCCTTCTTTAGCTGCCTGTCTCTCTGTCTCTCTCTCACAGACAAAACACACACTTTATTGCAAAGCTCAAAGTAGCATTCACGAACCGACAGTTTCAGGCTGCCTATTGGCTCCAATAGCAAAGAGATGTAAGAATTCACAATGACATGCCTCCCTTTGATCTCTCAATCACACAAGTGTGTCCTCCCTGTCTTACAATGTCAGGCCCTTAACCAGGTTCTGAAAACACACACATACACATGCACACACACAAAAGATCTGTGCTCTGAAAATGTACAAAGTCTCATTGGAGCTATGCATGTAATGAAGAGAGTGCGTGCCTGAAGCCACAGCCGGCACTGGATAACAGAAAAAGAAAACTGTCAACTTCACTGGATATTCCTTTGGTTTTATTTTATTTCAGAAATGTTGAATGGAGAATGGCAATGTGAAAAATCTGGCGTTATATCAAAGGGAGTGCTGTATGAATATTTGGACCAATGCATCTGCATTTAAATATGGTGAATTTGAATGGTTTTGTAGCTGTTGCATGCTTTAGGGGTAAAAACAAGGTGGGCATAATAATTTAGGCCAATCAAAGAAGATGACAACAGGTGCACTGAAATGATTGTACTTGCTTAAAGCTTGGAAGTGTTTCTCAGAGAAATTTATGTCAACAAATGTTTCATGTGTAATACATTTTTCATAAAGTGTTATATGCATGTTAAACATGTTTAAAGTCTCATATTACCGGTGCTGTTCCTAATGATCTACAAAGCAAGATGAGAAGAGCTTTTTGCTTGAAGCACAATCTACATACAGCACTCACACATAAGTGTGTCTGTTACTTTTCTTTTAGTTAGCAACCTAAGGAAGGTGCTAGCCCCTTAGCAGGTTAATGCATGTACTGTAGATGAATGTCAATGCTTTTGAAGCAAAATTATGCATTGCTTTAAACTTTTAACACATACTAAGCTACAGTAACTGCATAGGGTATGCAGCAACATGTGGTGCAGTGTTGACTATGGAAGGGTTTGGTGCAAGAATAGTTTTTATACACAGCTGGGAACTTCAGAGGTTAATTAACCTCCAGTGAGCAACATTTACTTACTGACACATTTATTTTCATAATTTTCACAGTAGTTAAAAATAGAATTGCTGCACATCTGTTTTTGATTGTGTGTTTTGTAATGGGTTTCTATAATGACTGCATGAACAATAATGATAATTGACCGATAACATTTAATGTATGTATATAGGAATGTTATGTTCTTAGGTACACATTTGAAGCTCTTGTACTTTACCTAAGTATTTCTATTTCATGCTACTTTATACTTTTAAACCATTGCAGTCTAAAGGGAAATGTTAGACTTGTTACCATCTTTCTGAGTGCTTTAGCTGCAGATTATAACCGTATATAACAAAAAGTTAAAATTAGCTTCACATTAAGAAACTGCAACAGTAAAAGGTTACTTACACATTAATGCATCAGTAATAATCAATGTTATAATAGTACAAATTTGGAATAAATAACATTTTCAATGTGCGACTTTTACATTTAATGGTGTGGTTGTATATTGCAGTATTTCTACATTTACTGAAGTAAAGGACATTAGAATATAACCCTGCATATATGATGTATGAATATACATGTATCTACAGTACAGTAAATAAAAGTTTGACACTATTATTGGAACAAAACAATTGAGTACCTCTGATATTGGTATTTGTAGTTTGAGAAAATTCACACGTGTGTATCAAAACATCTGAAGTCAAAAAGATGAATGCTTTAGGAGTTGAAAACTTTGTTTCTCTCTCCTACAAAAACAACAATTTAATCATCTACGCCTTCATAGATTCTTCATCGCAGGTGCACAAATCCTATGCCACATATCACAAATTAAGAAACCAATACGCTCACATTTTTGCTAGAGTTGCTGCAGTGAATATAGTTCACTGTCACAGGTGCTCAGTTGTTTTGCTCCAATAACACCTTCATATATAAGGAGGGTTGAAACATGTACATGCACAGAAATGATACAACCGGGAAGGTTCATTTCATGTGGAATTCATTATTTAACTAAGGTGGCTAACACTACCACAAAGACATGTGATCTTACACTAAGCAGCATCTTTTTTTTGCAAACAGTATGTTTTATATACAGCTGTTGGTTCAAACAGGTTCACTGCAATCAGCTTATATCAGGAAACATAACTGCAGATCCATCTCACCCCAGACACAACCGGTTCCAGCTTCTCCCCTTTGGTAGGCGCTACAGAGCACTGTACACCAAAACCAACAAACTCAGGAGCAGTTTCTTCCCAAAAAGCCATCACTCTGATGAACAACTGACTTCTGACACTCAGTGTCCGGAACAATTCCTATACAATAACTCTGCCTCACATCAGCCACCTGTTTACTGGTTACCACTTATTATTTATTCATCATTTTCTATTTTAGAGCTTTTCATATTGTCATTTTGTATATATTGTATATACTGTATACCAAATCCACCTACCTCAGGTACATAACACCTGTACATAATACTTATTTATTCCAGCATCCTTTGCACTGTGCTCCTTCAAACTGTGTAAATGAGTACATTTATGTATGTATGTGTACCTGTATATCTCATCCACCTACAACATGTACATAATAATGATAACTTTACTCCTGCATCCTTTGCACTCTGCTCATTGTACTATTGTCTCAATTTGTCTGTATGTTTTTTGTTTATAGTGTGTATATATGTGTTCTCTATACTGTAGCCTGTGTGTGATTTTCTTAGATTATTGTATTATTGTATATGTAAGCACATGCATATGTGCATATGTGTACACATACCTGTCAAATAAATTTGATTCCGATTACGTCTCGCTTAGCATTATTATTACTATTGGCAATATCACCGTGTTTTGACCTGTAATGATGTTAGTCCTGGACCTTCATTCCACGGTGCCATTATCACCTCATCAGAAATCAAACACTCTCAACCATCATGCACCACTGGAAAAGCCTTGACTCCTCCTCGTAAAAAAAAAAATTGTTGACTTGAGAGACCAGACCTCTCTCACCACCATGATGGTTGCAGTTGCAAGCCAAACTGGCTGCTTGGAGCAGAGGCTTGCATTGGCAACACCACCACTTGTATTAATGTGCAACCATCACTCTCGCCTGCATCTAAATGTTTCATTACAGCCAAGGCGCAGACACAATTTCGCGGCCTATATAGGGCCGCTCACCAGCAAGCGTGCTCTCTTAAGGGAAAAGTAAAGCATGACAAATTGAAATAAATGAGAGGGGGAGAGAGGAAAAGAGATGTGGAGGAGGAGGAGGACGACGACAACGAGGCCTTTTCTCCATATGGCCTTCAAGGGAGGATAACTATTTTTTTTATGTTGCTCCGTTTCTGTCTTGTGGCAGTCAAACGCTTTCCACTGTGTCCATCTATTTTAATGGTGATCAGGCTATTGTTATCAGCTGTCCTTCTATTGATATAGTGATACTCTTGACAAGATTTGAGGGGGAAAAAAAGAAAATGGTTCCAAAAATGAAATTTGTGTGGAACCAATAGCATTTAAAAGACTCTTAAGATGCTTAAGATTTCAAAATATGACAATTTTCTGCATCACATGGAACCAGTCTACCAAGGTTATCTTCCACTATACAGTCAGCATAATCAATTTCTATGACAGGTGATTTTATCTTTTCATAAAGTACATATGATGCTAGTGTGCAGGCAAATTGAAAAATGGCTGTGGTAAAAAGCCAAACAAATATATCATTTCCTTATCAGCTGTAAACCATGTGGGATTTACAGTTTGATAAGCTGTATTATACATCCTTGATCAGCACTATCTGTGTTTCTTTATCAGCTAAAGGGCTATGACCCTTGGAGCATCAAGGAAATGACAACTCAATTTTGATAATCTGACCAATTATTTAGCAGACAAGAGGACAATCTGCTCAGCCCTCTGGTCAGTCTTTGGAGACGGTCTGATAAAAGTGTCCTGGAACTGTATGAGCATCTGCAATATTTATATATGATGTTTTCATAAATTTAAATGCCATGTCATGACTGATGATTTTGTAGCATAAAAAAGGCAGATATTTTACTTCCAGACAAAGCGGAGACACATGGATTGAAGAAAACAAAGAGGGAGATAAAAATAAATAAACATAATTCTAAATGTACTTATTGTCATGAATCTTTTGACTGGTTCGTATCTGCAGGAGCAAAGAGGATAGAGAGACACATATAGACGCAGACAGCGCTCTCAAGTCAGTGTGTTACACAAGTATATGATTAACACACACACACACACACACACACACACAAACGTATGTGAGCTCTCCACCCAACCTCACTCAAACCCCCATGGCCTAAAACCCTGTAGCCCTCATATCAATGAAGCCACACGGATATTCCACCACTGCAGGTGTGTTGCCGTAGCAACAAGGTCCTTTCATCTCCTGATTCCTCATTGGGTATGCATATTCCGTTTGGCGCCCTCAACCCCCCTCCTGCCCCCCTCCCCAAGCCAGTCAATCACACTTTCGTCTCATCTCTCCCCTCTGATTGGCTTGTTCATCTCGTGCCCTCCTTCAAAGCATTGACCTTCATACACAGCTGACTGCCGAATGACAATGAGGATAGAATCACCTGTACCGCTGTCAGTGCATGAGAAAGACACAGTGAGAGAGGGAATGAGTGGAAGAGAAAGCACACCTGTTGCATGATTGAGTACCAAACCACCGCGGCTCGGGAGGCGCTTGAAGCAGCGCTTCTTGAAAATAATGCCTTCGTTGAGAATGAGGATCAGAGACTGAGAGGCTCATGGATTTTTCTCTATGCCTCTCTTTCCATCCTTGCTTTTAAAAAAATACACAGCTTTCTTTGTACTGAAAGCCATGGTAAGGGTACCGGACAGAAGAAGGCAGAAAAGAAATGGTCCAAGTGAAAGTTTGTTTGAGTTCTTTTGCAAACCACACTGGATCTTACACCCTTGTCTGAAAGCATGTTAAGGAGGACATTTTGTATGCAACTCACATTTTTAACAGATATGAATAGTTATCAGATACAATATTGCAATTTGGCTGATTGATCAATTATGTATCTCACTGTGTGCATCTGTGCCTCTGTAGATTTCTCATTATCCCTGGGTCTGTCTTTGGTTTTTCTGCTCGGCTTCTTTGGAGGATCCCAGGGCAGCCCGCAGTATTGACTTTCTCTTCTCTCTTCTCCAACCTGTGAGCTGGGTTGTCTGCTCCGCTGAGCCCCAAAGGCCGTCTGCAGCAGTGTGGGAGGGGAAATGTGGAAAACTAAGTCCTGATTATCTGGTCAGTTAGCTCTTCTTATCTCACCACTCGTCTCATCACTTACAGCAACCTTGGTGTGTGGATAGTCAGCTGGAAGATCTTTCAGCAGCTTCTATTGGAAATCCTTCTGCTGATAACTGTGTGCTCTGAAGGCAGCAAGGGAGGCTGCTTATTAGTTCAATAAGTTCTGTTTGTCTGACGTTTTGTATGACAGTGACTGGCACTCATTGCAAAGTGGGAGCAACGTCATTGGTCAAAGATGGAGAGCGAAGCTAATGACCAGAAAGGTACAGTACGTTATTAGCTGTTTTACTTTCTCCACATTTATGAGGCCTCCCTCTGGAGGACGCACTTCCCTATGGTGCTAATTTCCCCAAAAATAATAGGTTCACATTTAAGTCTATAGGAGCCCTTGTTGAACAGCAAGTTTGTGAAATAATACAGCTCCTGCTTTGCTCTGTCTTTACTGAACTGGTGCGTCAATGTAATGCATTTCTTCCTGGGCATGTAGTCTGTTAAAAGCGTAGCCTTTTTGAAAGTTTCTGTGTCATTAATAGACCTCCTCTTCACCACAAGCTGCATAAGACAACTGTAGCGAATGGCCCAACTGTGACTGCCTTCCATTCCAATATGTAATGAATACATACCGAAGCAGCAGCAATTTAATTAACATTCTTCACCATTAACATTTAGTTAAAATTTAGCTCAGCTTTACACTAAGCCCTGTCTCTTGATCAGTCAAGAGATGCACAAATTAGCTTGTGAGGGAATTAACCTGAAATCAGGTAGCAAGAGGTAAAAGGGGACTAATTCGTAAATGCACTGAATGTAAAATGAAGGGCAACGACTTTATACATGTGTAGCCCGTGGAATTAGATTCCACACAGGACACAATTACTTCAGGGGTTCATGTAGCTCCAGGTTTATTTTTGACCACATGTGCAGGTCATTTGACAGAATGGTATGCTACTGAGTTTTTCACGTAATCAGGTCAAATGCTGAATTTTGTAACAGTCTCTACCCAAAAATGTTAGGAAAAAGAAGAGGCAAAATAAAATAAAACACAGAAAAATACAGTAAAAATATGGTAGAAAATACAGCAGTGGCTATGACCATCGACAGAAAACATAAAATAAATCATGTTAACAACCATAAACCCACTTAAATCAACATTGGTATATAAAATGTGCAACGTTAAATGACACTTAAATTTCACTAAGTTCCACCAAACCCACTGTGGACAACTTCCCGTAGATGCACTTTGAACATCAATTACCTTCAGACAGAGTTACACTTAATGTAAAACCTGTAACATTTTTCGAGAAACAAAGTACAATATCATGTATGACCTAATGCACGCTAGCATTACCATGAAATTTAGTACACAATGGTCGACGATTGGCGCCCAAAATCCCAGCACACATGTCCAGTAGTGCCTAAATCAGGTGATTTTATACACTTGTACATGAATATTTTACAAGATATGCATGCATTTACCTACTATTGTACGCAACGAAGTCTCCGAAACAATCCCTCGTAAATACTACTCAAAGTCTGCCGACACATGTAAGGCTGTGGAAATACATTTACAATCTACTTCGCACTTTCTTTAAATTGAACAGTGTTTCTCTCAAAACAACAAAGAACACATGTATTTACATTACACAACTTTTAGAACTGTATTAAACCAAAGTGGGAAAATCACCTATGACTAGATTTACCACCCTGCTGCACATGAAACATGTATTACACGCATAACTAATAACTAGCTTACACAAATGAATGGATAAATGCAGCCATGAATATTAGGAATACAGCGATGAATAACTGACAAATGATTGAGGACCTGTGTTATCTGATAAGTGAACTTTAGCAGTGAGCTGTGAAATCACCTTTATCCACTGTTCAGGAACTGAGAGGCTATTTGGGAAGTATGTGTGAAATATTTACCATGCCATATATTAGGGGCATTGAAGGGAGAGTCTTTCTTATCAAAAGCTAATTATTATTAGTAAAAACATGTAGCATCAACCCCAGTATCAAAGGGGTAGTATTTTGTTTCACCTGGTGGTTTCAGATTGTCTCTCTCTGAACGCGAATCATATCTTCTGCTCCCACTTGGCTAAGTGGGCTGCAGCCATGTTGGCTTTCAGAGTTTGGTGAACTGCTTGGACTAAAGTTCATTCCACTTCTTCAGAGTTGGGCTGGGCTCCGGACAGAGTGCCTACAGGCTGCTGACCAGGCGGTTGCCACAAAGAAAAAGAAGCAGAAGAAGACCAAAGACTCCTTCAAAGAAATCTTGAAGAGGGTTCAGAAACATTAAAACACACAGAACCTGGGGTCATTCCTTGCTTTATAGTCGTCTGTCCAGCGGGGCTGTGGTCGGATGTGAGTGGCTCAAAGCTGTTCATTTTTGTCTTAACTAGTATATTTTTGTAATTTCTTTGCTAAAGAATGAATAAAGGTCGTTACCAATTTTATCCTCCCATGTTTGGAAACTTGGCCTTATCAGTTGCTGAAAGACACTAAACACATATTACATGAATAATATACTTATCCACTTTACAATATAACCAAAGTAGTAGACTGTTAATCCTGGTTTAAATGTCATTAAATGGCAATCATGTTACATCTTGTATTTATACAGAAAATGAAAAGTCAAATAAAAATCAATACATTGTCACTATTCTTCACAGGATCACAGGAATGTCTCCTCTCATTAAAAGAGTGACCAGAGGACAGGTGAAGAGGCAACGCAGATCAGCAACACATCACACCAATCTTCTTTCTGTATTAGTGGATATGTGTAACTAGATCTAGTTAGTTCAGTTCCTGCATCAAAATCAGCATGTTGGTATAACTCTCTGAATTGCAATGTTAGTAATTTTGTCCCTTGTTGCCTGTATGGGTTATTGATTGAATCCTCCTGAGGATGGATTAGCGAGGGTCATAAATTGTATTGTCATTTAACTTTTATTGCCGTCCTCTCTGAGTTCTGGCTGTGGTCATCAGACCTGTAGGGTTCAGGTCTTAGTAAAATGGGGCAATGGTCACTTAAGTTCCCTTGATGTCATCCCTTGAGTCCTGGCATGGTTTGTTTATGCTCAGAAGAAAGTGAAGACAGGAGGTTTGGGGGAAGGAAGTAATGAAATGTGAAAGGGGTCACTCATAGTGACACACCCACAGATTTTGATTCACTTCAGTGCTCTCATCTTCCTCATTTCCATGACTCAAAATGAATGCTGATGTGTCTTCTGGATGTGTAAATTACACACTGTCAGCTAACACACATGCCTTATCATCTGTATTAGTATATCAGTGTAGTGTTTACAGCACTAGCCCCAAGTGGCCAACAAATATGACTTAGGCCTAATGCAGGTTTTAAATTCTATGGGTTTTAATAGTTGCTGTCAAAAGCATGCATTAACATGCTGGCTGACAACTGTTAAGTGTAACTGGATTTGTAGCCTTGGATTTATGTTTAGGCATAGAAGTGTTAACTCCTTCCAGTTTTACTGGTGTTGTAATTTTTTAAGCAATGGTGCTGGGTGCACAACCATGGCAACAGACTTCCTCACTGTGTAAGTAAGTAGGTACATTTATTTGTGACAGTATAACATGTTACAGAGTGAAATTGTGTTTTGTAACTTCCTTCTGCTACAGAGCAGACAATTTACATTAATGCAGAAGCAATTATTAAAATGGTAAACAGAAATGAACTATAATCACTCGAGCAGTGTCGAGGATGAATTTGAGTTTAAGAGTCTGATGGCTAGGGGTGAAACGCTTCTCTGGTGGTGTGGCGGCAGAAACTTCTTTATCTCTTCCCAGAAGGCAGCAGGGTGAACAGGCTGTGGCTGGGCTGGGTACTATCCTTTAGTATCCTTTGGGCTCTGCGTAGGCACCATACAGTCTATGGTAGGCACCTCACCAACATCACTGATGCTCGGGAGATGATTACCAAACATCTTATGAGCAGTTTTAATCACATATTGCAGAGCCCTCTGGTCCTGGGCCGTGCACATCCCATGCCAGTTTGCAATATTTCCAGTCAGGATGCTTTCTATTGCTCCTCTGTAAAAGCTGACAAGAACTGGCCATGGGAATTTGGCCTTCTTAAGCTTCCTCAAGAAATACAGGCATTTTTGAGCTTTCTCCACCAGCGTCGAGATGTGAGACGACAATGTCAGCTTCTCTGTGGTACTGTTTCCCAAGAACCTGAAACTCACCTGCTCCACTTCAGCACCACTGATGTAGACAGGGATGTGTGTCTTTATCTCCATTTTCCTAGTTTTGCTGACGTTAAGCAGTAGGTTGTTCTCTGAGCACCATTCTACATGATTTCTACATGAATAGTTTTTATGTTGTCTCTCAACAAGGATGACTTCCTCTTTCACTTGACTGTCAGCATTTGCCAAAAATTGTTGACCAACTTGTATTTATTCTTATTTGTGTTTAAAATTGATTAAAGATTAAAACAAGAATGTATTTAATTGATCGAATTTGTCTCTGAGTTACTTTCTCATTACTTTGCAAACTTAACACATTGCAACAGAATTCAATTAGCGGAGAAGTATTTATCAGGCAATTTGTGTTGCCTTTGATATTGAGGCTAATAAACTTTGTATTTACATCATGAGTCAACATGCTTTCATTACTGATGTTTGACTATTTGAGCCCAGTATTTTCTCACATCTGTCTCCATAAAACCTTAACAACAGTGCTGTTATCTCTGTCCACATTGCCTTCATCTTTACCCAATTCATTACCAAAAGAGAAAGAAAGCTCAAACAACACTCTCTACCCACAGTCCCCCACTCTCACTGATCTCACTACAGATGTATCTGGTTTGGATCACAGAGGGAAAAAAACATGGATTTGTCGACACACCGGCTCTGGCATTTTGAGACAACAAGAGACAAAGATACATCAGAGATACAAAGAAGTGCTTTGTTCCATCCGTCTCTGGTCAGAATAATGTGATCAAAAGTGCACAACAGAAAAGGAGCCTGTTGGTTCTGTCATAGACGAGCTAAATTTGATGCACAGCAGGGTTTCTAAGAGTAAAGGGGGAAAAAATGATAATTTGAGAAGCTTAGGAAGTAAGGGTAATGTGTAACACTTGCACTAAAAAATGTAGACACAAATTGAAACTCTATTAAAGGTTCAAAAGTCACATCATACTATTCTCTTTCATGTTTAATTTTGAACCTTACATTAATGCACTTCTCTGTCACTGTCTATTGCTTTTTTCTTGCTCTTACCCTTTTTCACCCTTTCTTCCTGTCCTCCCCCCAGTCCATGTGATGTGAAATGGCATCTCTTTATAACATCTCCACTATCACCCCTCCTCCTCACATACATACACACACACACACACACACACACAGATACACAGTTGCTGTTTTGCTAAAGGATCTGTCATTTGCAAAAAAACGTGTCCCTTTCCCCTACCTTGGATGACATTTAGCTCTATCCTAATAGGGCAGTTCTCTAAACCGCACCATGCATTTTCAGACCATAATATTCAAACATTTTCAAATATTTTCTAGTTGGTGTGGCATGTAAATGTGAGTGTCAAGAGGCAGAGTGGAATTGGTTTGTGTTGTCATCTCTCCGATTTGTTGGGAGAGATGAGGAATTATTCCATGTCCCCGAGCATAGAATCTGTTCCCATGGTCTAAAAACACACACGGTCTAAACGCAAAGCAGAATGTCTTGCTATCCATCTACAGTGTGTTCCATAGTACTGATGCATACAGCCATTAAAGGAATACTCATGTATTTTACATATATTTTATTTTTCTTTTTGTCATAGTAGCTAATAAAGCTGTAGGCTATCAAAAAAAGCTGGGTGCTCTGGTGGAAAGAGTGGAGTGGAGCCAAATAAATGCAAACTTTATAATAAAAAAAGATCTTATTCAGCTTTGTCTGTGTGTTATGTATGAAGCTAGAGCCAGGACGTGGTTAGTGTAGCTTAGCAAAAATACTGAATGCACGGGAAAACCCTTTGGTTGCAGTTGAATAGTCCAAACAATTATGTCCTATGTCTTTTCCTAAACACGTATGCTTGACTCCGATAGAAAACGTCATGGGTTCAAGGAAAGACGTGAAAAAAGACAAGAAAAGAGAATCCTACTGCACTTAACACTAGGCTTTTAAAAAAAACAACATTATAACACATGGATGGTCCAGTGTGCGCTAAGCTAAAGGAGATAAGAAAGGAAGCACAGAAGCACCTTTCCTTAGCATTTAGAGAATTCGACCTGCTCTTATCATGGCTGCCTGTTAAATACTTCTGGGTTATTTCACTCAGTTAGGAACCTTCCTGAACCATAGCTTTGCTCAGTCCAAAGTAAAACAGCACCTCCAAAGCTGATTAAGTAACACGTTGTATGTCATCTGTTTATTACATATACAAATTGAGAAATAAAAATGACAAGTTAGAATTTTAGAGGAAGTTGCTTGCTGTAACTAGGCAGGAAGTCACTATGCCCAGCCTCTGTTCTTCAAGAAATAGTTCCAGCATGTAACCATCCAAACGACAACTTGTTAGTTTTCTATTTTGTTTGTGGATTACAACAAGTTTGTGAGAGGCGCTGTTTCCATTCTTTATGTTAAGCTAGGTTAATGACATCTTGGCTCTGGATAATTGTGGAGTGTTGTGGTAATACCTTACTTACAATTGTCACTTTTATTTAGATCTCTAAATACCTGTTTGTGATGTGTGTTTGGGTTCAGGTTGGACTTCTTGAAAAGCTGTCAGGGGCTCATACAGTCTTTTTAAGGTAAATGTTAGTTGCAGGTAAATTTCCATATTACTCCACTTTTCCAGTAAAATTTGAGTATCTGCACTGCATCATGTTGCAGTTCTGAATGTCAGATGTCAGTTGTGTAATTTTAAAAGTGTAAATCTTGCAGTATTGTACAGTGATGGCTTGCCGCATGCAAGCAGCACCTCCTGCTCTCCAAACCTCTACAAATCCATTTATGCTTTTTTTGCAGGAAAAAGTCAGCTCGGCCCCTTTTTATTACTGACACCTTTGAACTTCTCTCTTCCTCTCTGGTTCTAATTAGTAGGATGCTCTGAAAAAAGCCTCAATGATGCATAGAAATAGAGGAGAGATTTGAAACATTTACTTACACAGGGTGCCATGGTAACCATTTGGCTATAATTTAATGTCTCTTTGTTGTGCAGCTGCTGAATAGAAAGAGGAACTAGCCGCTGAAAGGCCGTTCATCGCACCGCTGGATGAATTCTAATAATCTTTCGCCTCTTTTTCTCTGTTCTTTATCCCATATCCTGCAAACCCCCACGCACTCAGCTCTCTCTCGTCCACTCAGTTTTGTAAAAAGGGTCAAAGAGCAGGCTCATCAAAGGGTCATTTGTGAGTCTCAATGGGGAAGTAGGCCTGCTTCTGTCCTTAATGGGGCTCGGCTCAACAGAAGCGTTTTGGAGGGAACCACGGAAAGGGTTTTATTCCTAAATGGAGCTTTATGAAAGAGAACTATGAAATCAAGGAACTTTGTTTCCTGTCAGTGCCCGTAGACATGACTGAACGGAGTATGTCACCACAAGAGTGTGCTAAGAGGCACTTCAGAACAGAGATGTGTACAATCACTCATGGAAAGAAAAGAAAAACGAACAACAGAGCAGCACTTACAAGTATTATGTGCTTAAAATACTGGTTTAATAGCACATACCTATTATAAAGAGAAATTGCAAGTAGGGTGCTTTTACATTGTTATACATGGGAGCATGATCACAGCAATCACCACAATGATAAAGTTTCTTTCCTTATATCATTACCACAAACTAATTTACTCATTTACAAGAACGCACATGCACACACAGGCCCATCCACACACACTAACAGTACCTCAGGCAACAATAATCAATTAGAATATCCTGGCAAAGGCTGGCTGCACCATGTAAATGATTTGATACAAATGAGCTTTTCCTAATTAAACGGTCTAATTTGCTAAAAGGGGTGTGAGAGGGAGGTTGGCGCCGGAGCAAGCTGAAATGCGCAGCAACAACAAAACGCCCCAGGTGCTGTTGAAGATGATAAATGTGAGTAAAGCTGTGTGTTTTTGAAATAAGCTGTTATGGGGAACATGACATGTGTATTTGTGTTTTAAAGGAATGATTTATTTCCTGCAAGTCTATTGTAAAGCTGAATGAGATGCTTTCATTATTCTGTACAAAACCAGACAGTTCAAACATTGTTTGTGTTTGGGGTCAGTTAGATTCACTTTGGCATGTGCTCAGCAAGAACATGACGATAGTCAATTCCATTAGTTGGAATTGTAGTTTTATATGTTTCTTTTATTTTTAGTGCAATATGCTAGGTGTTTCCCTTCTACTTCCAGGCTTTGTGCGAAGCGAGGATATACCGTATGTCCCAGACATATACACAGCAAATGAATATGTCACATTCCTCACAGTGGAATCGCATGTACCTCTCCATAAAAAACACTTGACTTGTTGGCGCTTTTACATTCCTGAAAAAGTTGTTTAGTGGAACACAACTTTAACATTTAATCCTCAGGCTCAACATGCTGAATATTTACTGTTACAAAACACATCAGCCAATTTCTGATTTTCAGTCTCTCAAACCCTAAACCTGCATTGTGTGTTTTCACTCTCGACTCCTATTTCAATCAAATTTCTGCGAATGGTAGTGATGCTGCAAATCCAAGTTAAAGTTAATAATATTTTATTTGCAAAAGTCATCAAGGTAATGGTTTATTGTGACGTAAACTATGCAGCTGTAAAAAGTAATTTTCACAAAAATAGCCCCTGAAGATAGACCCTCATGTTCTGTGACAACAAGAGATAATTGTCCTTTAGCAGTAAGCAGACTTTTACCTTACACATTTGACACGCACAGCTCATTTTGTGTAATTTCCTTCTCACGTTTTTTATTTGTACATACACATATTACACAGTGATAGCAGCACCTGAAAGACATTTTTACTTGTCATAGTATAAAAAAACACGGGTGTAAATAATAAATGAATGATAGCTTCTTCAGAATCTTAAGAATTGGCAGTTAAGAGGGATCACATCAGAATCGAAACAGATGAGATCCAAACACAACCCAGATACCAGATCCATAGCAGGTATAAAGTGACACTAGTCTCTTGAAGGCAATTAATGTTCTGCCAGTGAGCTTTTAGGAGTAGTATGTTTTAGCATATCAATCAGCAGGAGCTACACTGCAACAGTGGAGCAAAGGCTGTGTGTCCAGTCACCCAATATGGAGAGCGAGAGAGAGAGAGAGAGAAAGAGTGTCCATGTATGGTATATTAGTACAACTAATGAGGACTAGTCATAGCATCAGGGGTGTGAGGGTGCAGGCTGCCAGGTGATGTGATGGAAAAGGGCCTGGAGGGCACTGCTAGACATTTTAATAATAAAAAGATCTCCACCGAGAAAGATGCATGTGTGTGTGTCTAGGTGTGTGTGTGTGTGTGTGTGTGTGTGTGTAGAGCCTGTAATAAATTCCATATCAGGTGGCTTAAAACCAGCCTTCAACTCTATATGCTTCTTCATCCTTCCTCCCCTCCATCTGTGCAGCATCCCTTCTTCCTTCTCCTCCTTTGCTGTCTCCTCCAAGACCAGAGGATGGAAGAAATAAGAGAAATAGGGGCATAAACAAATTTAAGGTAGAAAGACAGAAAACAGCGCATGGCAAAGCAGTGCACCTATACATCATAGACATCTTTAAGGAAACTGCTAATAAATGCAGGTGCCCTTTGTGCATTGTCTGTGTGTATGTGTGTGCGGATGTACGGATGTGCGTTCGTGCGTGTGTGTGTGTGTGTGTGTGTGTGTGTGTGTGTGTGTGTGTGTGTGTGTGGTCTCCTGGGACCTAAAATGATGCAGGGACTATGCAGTGTCAGCATGTGACAAAAATAACCCAGTTTCACCTTCAGAGAAATAAATAACACCAGCGACATAATTACAGGATTGCTGTTTAATTATGTGTTATTTTCTGTCCTCCATATCTTATTAATCAGTGTCTGTCCTACACAAGCATCTTTGTTTTGTGTATTGTTGTTTTCCTTTTCCTTTCTAAAGGGCAAATTCACATTCAAACACTTTATGGGAGAAGAGAGAAGACCAGTAATTTGAAAAAATCTTATTCATTTCCACTCAGCTCTATAGTTCGATGACTAATTGTAAATGTAAATGTAATAACTTAGAGAGACCCAGACCTCCGTAGAAAATGAATAATTTTGCTAAATTCTGTCTTACATCTGTAAGCAAATCTGAAATATTTGTGTTTAGCCTTAGCAAAGCAAAAAACAAGACTGTTTTTTGTGTGTGTGAAGTGTGTCAGTATTTTAGCTTTAGGAAGGAAACTGTAGATTCACAAAGAGTCAAAGAGATCATCATGAATGGACAGAAGCAACGTGTGATTGTGTTCTTCTTTTTGGATTAACATTATGCTTTATTTCGGGCACATTTTCCCAGGTTGACTATAAGCTTAAACCTGCAATAGGCCTAACTGACTTTTTGTAGACACTTGGGGGCAACAGAAACGATTTGTTAACACAGAATTGACACATTATCACCTTTTAAGTTAAAATGGTGAACTTGCTAGAAAACAGTTGCTTATTTACACACCCAGCAGTTACAGAGCAACATTATCATTCATTTGGATTTGTGTTTCTGACCACCTAGTGAATGTCAGCCCAATATTCATTCTCTTTTAGCTCTGTTTTTCGTCTTAAGGGAAATATCTGGCTCTTTAGCTGCTAAATGTTCCACTATTGTTCACCAAGTAGTGTGTCTGTCTGCTATGTCTGTCTGCTATTTGATGCTGAGCAGATAGTGTACACTGAGTTCAACAAAGACCATCCATACATTACATATAAGAAGAATACATGAATATTAAAGTCCAACTGCTTTCTGTGTCATAGTGCTGTATTTAAACAAACCCCTCCTTCATTCACTGTTTGATGAACTGATAGAGTGGATTCCTAAAATGAGTGGTGCTCTCCTTTACAGCCATATGATGAAACTGTAATACTTTTAATTAAAAATAACCCGTGTTAGCTTCTGTGGTGGACTGCCCATAATACCAAAACCTCAATAGTCCAAAAATTGCCCCACAGCCCATGTGTCTGACACCCTGTTATCCATGAAATAAAAAGCCCATTGCTCTGAAGGCTCATTGCTCCAAAAATACATACTCTCCTGTTGGGTTAGGGTTTGGGTACAGTTAAGGCTGGATTTTGGATTTTGTCTGAAAACCCAAGAGACTGTATTAAGACATCTGAGTTTTTGATCAGCCTACATCTAACGATTCAGATGACAGGGGAGCACACCAACGGACGTAAAACTCATGATTTTATTTATTTATTTCTAACAATTTGTCTGCGACAGTAAAATCTCTTAAAATGTCATCTGGTGTAAGGCCAGAAAGATCGCCTATTAATGGCAAAACCCCGTTGATTCAGTACTATTGACAGTCACTGAACTAACATCTGCAGGGAGAGTGTGTAGTTTTGGAGCAATGGGTGTTTGTTTTCAGGATAACGGGCTGTCGGATAAATGGGCTTTTGGTCCAATGGGACGTTTTCGGACTGTTGGGGTTTCAGAATAATGGGCCGTCGAAACAATGGCATGGCACCCTTCTGTGTTATTTTCTCCCAGATTGCAGTAACATTTGACATTATGGTCTACATTAGCTGCTAACTACTGTGTCAGATATTTTCAGGGCCAAAATCCACATTTAATCACACAACAGCCAAAAAGACACATTGTTTAAGAGCTTGTTTAAAACCAGAAGCATATTATTCTGTAGGAGCCATCTTAAAGTGTATTTACCTTTGGGGATGTTTGTTATATAGTTATGGTCCCACACATGTTTCTGAAGGACGAGTTTCTCTCTATTTAGCGTTATTTGAAAGTCAACAGAGCTCCACATTCCTTCAATTGCAGCCTACATATTAGCAACCACTTGTTTTAGATTTTCTGTCTGACAAGCCCATCACCCGCTCTACACAACGAAGTCAGTCGTCTGAAGTCAGGATGAGGCCCTGAGAGGTGTGCACCTTCTTTCACTCTATTCATCCTCCCCCATAATCCCTCTCCTGCTTCGTTCACCCCGAAGGCGCACTGAATGATGGTGTATTTATGACAGATCTGGGTTGACTTCTTCCAGTCACCTCCTCTGCAGCCCGTGTGTCTCCTGCTGCAGAAAAGAGTGGCCTCCTTAGGTATTACATGCACCAAGAAATGTCCACATCTATCCTCTGACATATACTGAGCTATAGATGCAACCAGAGAATGCAGACATGCACTTCTAGCTGTTTTACAAGATTTTTCTCCTTCTGTCTCATTGAGTTTCCCTTTCCTCTCTCTTTCTATATCCTTTACATCACACTTTCTAATACTCTCCCCATCTCCCTCAGTATCAATAAATCATTCTTGGGTAGCTCCGGCAGACTAAATCAGCCACTATGTAAACATGGCTGCTAATCCATCGGCAGCTAGTCTAACTCCCACTCTCTTATATCCTCCTCTTCACTTTATCTACAGAATCCACCAGGGAGCTTCTGATCAGTGAAGCTGTGAGGAGAGCAATATGTTTTCACTGTCTGCAGTCTCTGGTAACCTGCTTACACAGAGAGACATGTGAGGCACAGAAGCACAGAAGAAGACGCAGACACAAGATGGATGCATATCTGGAACAGTGCATGAAAAACCTTGGTCATTTTACACATAAGAGGGTCTGTCTAACACCGGAAGAAGAGCCTGTGTGAGACATTTGATATAACTGCAGAGAATAATAGGATACATACACAGTACAGCAGGGTGCCACAGTGAGCAGAGAGCACAGGGTAAGAGACCAGTCACACCAGAAAACGGTGGTGGGAAATACCTCACCACAGTTACTTAACACAGTACTTATTTGCATTCTAAGGTAATGATTATTCTAATTTAATGCTACTTTATACAATTCTACTTCACTACATTACACAGGCAGATGCTGTACCAGTTATACTGTAATAATTAAGATTTTGAAAACCTATTGTGACATTGAATGTCAGGGTTACCTCTATATAACATAGCAAAGCTGAACCTCAAGCAGCTAGAACTTTAAAATGCTTCTTAAACTTTAGTGCATCGCTAAGGGGGACCATTTATCTGCGTGGTGTGTACTTTTTGGTTTGATAAATTTTGCCAATATGAACTGTATTTTACAAATTTTAAATAAAGAATTTTATTTGAGGGGTTTTTTTTCATTATGGCATTGCTTTTTTACTAAAGTAAATAATTTGAATACTTTCTCCACCACTGCCAGAAAGTGGCAGAGCCGAATTCCTTTTGTGTGCTTGCAGGGCAATACTACAAGCTAGCTAAGGCGATAGCTTGGAGCTTGTTCACTGACTAAAAGCAAGGAACTTTTAAGAATACATAGCAACACCATATATTTGTTAATGTGTCATGACTGAGTACAAGCTATCTATCCCATTGGCCTGTGACTTTTACTTTACTGTTGAAGACATTAGCTGAAACAATAGCTTACTCCTCTTCAAAGGGCTACTCTGTTTGGTCTTGAGTGGAAATTGCATATTTACGTCAAAGTTCTCCAAGTTTGAACTTAAGTTTAACTTGAGTAAGCCTTTTCCCCTGCTGAGAATGAATCAGCTTTATCACAGTGACTACACTCATGTTAATTAAATTTGGTGTGAAATTGTGGCGTCTATAAATGCCAGTGTGACTGGGCCATGAGACTCTAAGACTGCCAGTGGTCGCTCTGCTGAAATGTCTCAAAGCATGACAATGAATCCCTTCCAGCTGCTGTGGTGTTGTTTAGTAGTGACCCAGACCTCTGACCTCAATGTACATGGGGTGAGGTACGTACACACATTCTCCACTCGTACAAAATGCAACCTTTTTAAAAAATATCACTAACTCACTGTCCTTTGATTTTCATAACATACAAAGTCCTAACTTAACATCTGATCCTCTATATTTGCAACGAAAAACGGATATGTTTTCAATATTGAGCTCCAGATATTAACTGAGTGGCATACTGTATGTCTGCACACAGACAGCTACCAAATGATTCTTGTTTCCCAATTTTTCGCTCTATCGTCCCAAGACTGCAACATTTTCTCTGCAGGGTATCCAAAGGCTTGTATTGATTTTCCACTGGCTTTAGCTTAACCAGGCCCACTGGACATCACAAAGAGACCAACAGGACATCAGGTTCAAAATAGATGATCCCACAGAAACTGAGCTAACAACGCAGTGGATTTATCTTAGCTACACAAATTGCACCATGCCCATGAACACAAACACATCACATGCAGACTGAGCCTATAATGTCACGGTGAATCAAACCTATTAAACTGCATTAGTTGCAGTGGGGAAAGGACAGAGGGAAGAGGGTCAAAGTACACTGCTTTCATTTTTTTGTCTCTGTATCAAGGGGGATGAATTAAAAGGAGAGCAGTAGCATAGGTGCTAGAGTAGAAGAGAAGCAATTAAAACACAATTGCTTAATTTTCAGGGGACTCATATTCAGCAGCCGCCCTCGTTCAACACATGTTTTTGTCTAAAGAAACAGTAACAATTGCAAATCTGATTGCACAGTGGGCTCAGCAGAGAGAAATAAAGTGAAAGGATATAAATGAGAGGAGAGATACATGCTGAGAAACAAAACTGAGCTCTATTCACAACACGCTTCTTCAGAGAGCTTTGCAAATATGACAATTACACCATAATATTCACTGTTCCATTCGGTGTACACTTTCTATTTGCTTTTTCTGATAATTATTCTTTTTCTTTAGTCTCTTTGCAGCCTCTACCATGACATGGGGGTGGCAATGGCGCAATGGATAAGACTATACCTTTGGTGCGAGAGACCGGGGGTTCAATCCCATTGTGTCCCTGAGCAAGACACTTAACCCTTAGTTGCTCCAGAGGCGTGCGATTCTGACATGTATAGCAATTGTAGGTTGCTTTGGATAAAATGAATAAATGTAATGACAGCCATACTGAAAATACCAAGCTAGTTTCTTCCAAATAACTCACTTTGTACATACTATACTTTTTTCTTCTTTTTATAGCTAGCTTGCTAAAAAATTGTATTTGTCTGCAAAGTGGTGTCGTAAAGCATTATGCTGTTGCCATAATAGATTTCCCTCCCAAAATTTCAATGTTACAGTAGCTGGTGAGGCAATGACAGTGACACCATTCAATACACCACAAGTCAGTGTACCATCTTACCATCAAAATTATTTTGAAGCTGTAATTTAAAGATAGCTATTACATAATATTGATGTAAGCTTTCATACGTTTTTAAGTCCTCAAAAAGAAATTGCACCTCTAAAGGCAGGTTCCATACAACAGAAAACAATACACATTCAAAATACTCGTCAAACAGTTGGTTCGGACAAAGGTCCCACCTGGGCATCTGCCATCAACCAGATTTCCGGAGCCCCTGGAATATCGGGAATATGAGTATGATCGTGTCTCTCCCGTGTAGCAGTAATAAACTAATCCTGTAGGTCCTACAAATTCTGTTTAAATACAACTTAAATGTGACAGACAAGTCACAAAATGTTGATACCGAACTGGTGCAAAATGTTCAGTGTCAGTGTGTCTCATTTTTTTCCTACAATATCCCATCGAGCAATACAAGCTACTCTTAGCGACTAAAGCATGATTCAACTTTTGAATGGTTATGTTTAGGCAACTTAAACTGGGTGCAAATGCTGCTCTCTGGAGTCAAATTCATGCATTTTGTACACCTACTATTCACCTGAAGCACTTGATTCCATGGGAAAAAACATTCCCACTGGAAACAATCCTGGCAGCAGTTACATTTCCCTAAAAAGGTAACTGTAAAAATAAATTAGTATTATACAGTATTAATGGGAGTCAAGGTTTAGGCAATTGCCAATACAGATTATTAGGCAGTTATCTGTAATCAACACATCATAATCCATAGTATAATACATGAGAAAAACCTCACATGTATTAATTTGGTAACTGATATGAGTATGATGTTGAATTAGAGCTGTTAGAGGTGGAAAGTTTATTCAAAAAAATACTTTCCCAAGAGAAGCCAAACTTGAAAAGAAGTTGTTTAAAATGAGTATGAGTCAGGTGCAGTGGAAATAGATGCCTGGCTTAAAGGCAAATGTGCGTATGTGTGAGCGTGAAGAAGAAAGACAGAGAGTGCATGTGTTAAAAGCAACAAGGAGCGTTTCTGAGTTATGAAATTCAAAAGAGAGGGCAGAGGAATATATCTCCTTTTCATTAGCGGACTGTTTTGGAGCTCTCATATCCTCCGGCTTGGAGCCAGTCCAGACTCTCCCTCTGTCTCTAACTCTAAATAACCAGATGTATTATTCAACAGCTCTCTCTTCTCTTAAATATTAAACTTTGAAAATTGATTTATCTTTCAAAATTCATCCCAATCACAAAAGTCATTTCAGTGCAAACATGTGATTACTCACCCAGATGAACAGGCCTCAGAAGGGGTAGGGGGCGGGTGACTGAGTGTAAGAAGTACCTGAGGGCAGATGTAGGGCATTTCTTAGGGCTGACTTTAAAACGAGAAGGCTGCAGTGGTGGCTCGGGACGTAAGCTGACAGGTGTTGGAAATAATATTTACGTCAATGATTGGGGAATATGCCTAATAACGTCAAATGTCTGAGAGTGGAGAGGGAGATCTGGACAGGAATAGAACATCTTTCAGTTTGAGATCCAAGTACTGGCATAAATAATATGGTGAAGAATCCTCCAGGCCTGCATCACTTTGTCTGCCTGTTGCATCAGTGTTTTTTTATGAAAGATGTAAAGCAAATGCTGCTTTGTTGACATTTCACTTTGAGTAGCTATCTGTGTGATTGTTGCCTAATTGGCTCGGACTGGCTCTTTCCTTGCGTAAACAGATTTATGTTTTAATAGCCAAATGCTGCTGAATATAGTAGATTTTCAGTATCATTACTTTACTTAGCAGATAACTTTCCTTCAACTCATTGATATATAATTACAGTTTTTATGATTTTAAGACTCAAACTTCGGCATGGTTCAAGAGCTGTAGCCTAACCATTTTTATATGACTTATATAACAAGAGGGGTTTTACATCACAAATTGACATTCATCACTAATGTGCCACTTTACTAAAGGCTAAATTAAAAGACAAAAAAATTGTAAAGGGAAACAAAAGGACAGAACAGAAAGCACAGTACGTGGGTATTTGAAGAATGAGGAATCTGTGTTAGTGGCTAAAGCATTAGCATTCATTTGAAGTTGTGTTTCTGGGTACTTGACGAACATTCACTGTCCTTTTAGCTCTGTTTTGCTCTCCACCAACCCCTAAGGGTAATATCTGGCTCTTTAGCTGCAAAATGCTCTACTGTGTTCACCAGCTAGTCGCTAACTGTGTGTGCCAGCTGCAATATTGATCAGAGCAGATTTAAAGAGTAAGGATGCGCAACATAAATCAATGCAATACCAGATAAAACCTGAAGGAGAATGTGTGAAGGAGAACTGCGCTATATAATACAATTACCAGGCTACTGCCAGTATCACTTTTTCAGTTGCCATATCTGTAGCACATTTTTAAGTTTTTCAGTGTATCTTGTTCATTAAAAATCTAATTGTGCAAGTTTTTCTATTTCATATCAGAGCAGAACAGGGGATTGAGAGGAGGAGGATATTACTGTTCTCTCAATAGGAGCTATCAAGTGAACAAACGAGGGCTCTCAACTGAATGGGTTAGATGAGAATTTACAACAAAACAGAGAACAGAAAGTCTAATAGAGAGCATCAGAATGTTCTTGTTTTTGTCCCTGTCTGCGGGATAGCAATGGCTTTGTCATCTCCCAGAGTTGCAATCATTGCCACAACATTTGACACAATCATTTTTATCTGTTAGGGTTGTCAAAACATGCTTTCATATGTTTGCAGAATACTCATTTGGAGTCTGGTTTAGAAAAGGTTAGTCAACATAAACCCTCCTAAACAGTTTTTGTTTGTTTGTTTTTGAAACTGTGAAGAGCAAGTATTAAAGCTAAAACTTGATGATAGAATGATGTTAGTATGCTCCTTCACAGAATGGATCCACCTACTGTAGATTATAGAGACTCTTCTGTTTTCGGCTGAATCAGATTTCTGGCCCATCTTTAAACAAACTGCACTGATGTCACCTTGGAGAGCCTTAAAGAGAGACTGGAGATACAGCCAATTTTCATTTCAACATTTACTAAGGATATACTGCGTTGATTTCATTATCTTCACTGTCTTTGTAGTATATTGCTGCGACATGATTGAGCAGCAAAAGAAAATGTTGTATTATCTATGGTCACTCTACCATAGCAGCATTCATTTCTCTTCCTTTATTTGGAGCTGGTGTAAATAATGAAAATAAATACCCATGGTCTTCTTTCTTCATTTCCTCTGTCTGTCTCTGCCTCTCTCACTCGCTTTCTCTATCTGATTCCATGTGCTGATGATGATAGTGAGATTAGCTTTTCCCTTTTGTCTGCCTCCTCACTCAGACAAATGCACTCATCAGCTTAGACCTTGAGGTCAGGCTCGGTAAGCTGCTATTTATTAAGCACATTGATTCCAGTGCAGCCGGCATTAAGAATATTTGGACAAAATGAAAGATTCACATCCACGTTTCTAATTAAATACTTTTGTATAAGCTCATCTGTTTGTGTCTACAAGGGTAAATACTGTATCCCTTAGCAGGCTTAAGTCAAACTCAAGTCAATAATATCCCCCGGGCATGTCTGTAACAAAGGTAGTGTCATTTAGTGAGGGGTTAGCGATAGAGTTGTCTTCTAGTAGCTGGGTTTGGGAATTTGGAAATTGGTGGTGACTTGGAGTTTGAGGAATGCAGGAGAGTTTGAGGCTTCACAATTGTGCTCAGTGCAAAGCCTTGGACAGCATTTTGTCTCAAGACTTCTGTATATTTGATCACAATCAGGTGGGAGTCTGTATTTTGTTTCAATAGAACCTGAAGCAATCGCTCACCTGCGCCAAATGTAAAAGGCATCTTCTCACATGTAAGGCTGAATTGTGAGGGCGAACGTGTTACATTAATATTGTGCGTCATTATCTTCACCAGGCATAAACCTGGAGGGGATAAATGCGCTTGGCTGTGTGTTTGTGTGTGTGTGTCCACAGGACCCATCTGCCTAATAGTTTACATGCACATTTGTGAACGCTCAAGAGCCTCTTGTGGCTGCAGGGATTCACAGTTTTTGTGATTTCATTGACTAGTTGAGTCTAAAATGTAGAAAGCCGAGACTTTTAAGGGAATTGAATCATTCAGTTATTATTCAACTCTTCTTTATTTTGGAGAGCAGAAGTTTTAATTGTGTGGTGTGTTTCAACAAAATGTTCTAAATAAATAACAATGTTTCAATTGATAAGTTTGGACTATATATAATAAACTATTTATTATTAATTATGTTATTAATTTTTTGTTATGACTGGGCTCAAAAGGCCACAACAAAAGGGGGACACGCCATGGTAGAAATTGAACAAAATAGGTTTATTTTAACCAAAATTAACCAAATTAAGAGGTATTTCAAACTAACATAATAAAAGTATGACGTATGTAGTCTGTAGTTTCAGTAGTGTCTGTGCAGGATGATGGTTGCATGAATGTATATGTGTGAAGGTGTTTTAGTATGCAAAAACAAGATAAATACCACAAAGCAATAGTCCAAAACCAAAGAAAACCAAACTAAAGGGGAAACCGGTGAGCCGGCCCGCAAGGAAGTCTGACCTGGCCTCGACAGCAGCCTCCTGCAGAATTAGAAGGCAGAGCCCAGGCTCCCAGAGTTACTGCAATCAGCTCTTCCTCTACAAGGAAGAGAGACCATTTTAATAACTATATAATATAATCATTATTAATTAAATAATGCTTCTATATAAGAAAACATATAAAACATATATATACATTAAATGATAAATAAAATATATAAAACATTTTCACCTTCATTCCACTAATCACACAGCCTCACACAGCCTGCTTGCACCTGTTCCCCACCCACATGCCCCTAGACACACCTGGCGGAGATCTGCACTCTACTGAGTGTACTCTTCTTCTTACAGTATGAATCATGGTGGCTGGGAAGGGGATGTTATCATCTCCTCCAAGTGACAGAAACTGTCTGCTTGAAATTTGGAATTAATTAAAAAGATTTGTTGAACAAAAGCATGAATTAAACATGCAAATCTCTCTTCACAAAATCTTGCCGAATGAGAAAGTTAACCAATTATTATGTTTAGGCAAGTAAAAAACTTGAGAACTGAACCTTGGTCCAACTTGAAGCTGCACTAATCAATGTTTTATATTAAAGAGGTCACATTATGCTTTTTAACGTTTTCCCTCTCCTTTATTGAGTTATATATATTTTTTGTGCATGTAATAGATCTGCAAAGTGAAAAAGCCCAAAGTCCACCCCAAAGAGAGTTACCATCTCCCACAGAAAAAAATTTCTCCTAACTGCCTGAAAACAGCTTGTTTGCAGTCTACCCTTTTCCCTTTGATCCATGTGATTAAAGCAAAGTGCGTGTCATAATGCTCACCAAGCGGCTAGTCTGACACGCCCTCAAAAACACCGGTGGAAATATACTCTGAGCACACAGGGACAAGATGTCCGCCTGCTGCCTCCCCTCTCCCTTCCAAACATTAGCCACCCTCCAGGCAGTCAATGAACATAAAGTTGTTACTATGATGTAGAGACAGAGCTCGGTTAAAACTTGGAAGATACATTTTTTACAGATTAATAACTCACCACTCTGAAACTTGCTCCAGTCCATGTTTCTAAGCTGGTAAGGGGATTTACAGCTGAACCGAAGCGGTGTTTACCAGCTCCTCACAACCCATCCTACTCTACTTCTGATTGGCTAGTACTCCTTACCAGGGTTGGTGTCACGATCCTGTCCTGAGTGCTGTGTTTTTGGGTTTTGATTCTGAGGGTTTGGTTTTGTATCTGCATGTTAGTCCTGTCATCTGTTCTGTTTAGTTCTGAGTTTATTCATTTATCAGTTAGGTATCTGTTATATAGTTTGTGGTCTTGTATCCAGTCTTCATGGTCTGTGTTGTTCTGTTATCTTGTCTCCCTTAGCCACCCTGTCTTATTAGTTAGAATCCCTTTTGCTGTGTTGTTAGTTTAGACTTAGTTTTAGTTTGCTTGCTACCTTTGCTACCTGATGTTATTGTTTCTCAGGTTATTATCTGTCAGCTGGTGTTTAGTGGTGTTTTGGTATTTTCCTGATTTCTGTTCCAGTCTCATGTATTAGTTTCTGTACCATCATGCTTGAGTTCTGTCTGTTTGTCTATTTATGTTCTCTGTTTCATTAATTAATCTGGTTTTGATCAGATCAGATTCTGCTCTAGTCTCTGTGTAGCCTTTATTATTTATCCACATCTTTAAGTTACTTAGTATCTGTCTTGTATCGTATCTTAGTTCCTAGTTCGGTGTCTTAGTTATTAGTCCTGTAATTCATGTCAAGTGTTTACTCCTGGTCTGTGTTGTTTTGCTCATTTCTGCTCTAAGTTCTGTTTAACCTTAGCTTCTATGTTGGTGTTAGTTTATTTGTGATCTGTCTGCCTGTATTAGTTTATTTATATTACTCTGATGTTTAGTGTTGAGTAACTTGTGTTTTGTCTTTTCCCCCCTCAGGAATCTGCCTGCCTACTAGTCTGTCTCTGTTTCCCCCTGATCTCTCTGCCTGCCTGTGTCTCGTTGGCCTCATGTCCCTCACCTGTGTGTCTCCTCCTAGCTCGTTAACCCTGTGTATATATCCTTGCTTGTTTCCCACAATCCTTGTCCGGTCATTGTAGCATGTCAACTCCCGATGTCTGTTGTAGTGTCATAGTTTGCTCTGTCTTGTCCTGTTACCTGCCTGTTCCCTGTTAGGTCTTGGTATTTTGGATTACACCCGTTCTGGATTTTCTGTTGGTTTTCTATGTTAATTTTTGGATTAGTCTCAGCCACCCTGCCAGTAAGTGTGCTCAGCTTTTGTTTGTTTATGGAATAAACCCTTTTTTGAACTGTACCTCCTCTGCTCTGCGTCCTGCGTTTAGGTCCACCACCCTGCTTACCCTTCTCTACCACCACAGTCGTGACAGTTGAGGAGTAACGGATTACATGTAACGGCATTACGTAATCCAGATACAAAAATAAAGTAACTGTATTCCTTGATCGGTGTGTAACCACTAGTTGAATTTGGTTACGTGCCCACCCCGTCCTGCAGACCCTGTGCAGATTGGTTCCAGCTCTCAGTGAGTGAACACAGCTGCGGGAGCCACGACCGAGCACAGCCTCCGAGAGTGACGGAGGCCAGTCTGACCACTGGGAATACAGTATGAAGGTGGTTTTCTTACTGGTTTCTTACTAATGAGACAGGCCTTTAATTCTTTTTGCACAAAACTGAAACTACTATGAAACAGTCTATTGATTTTAAACAGAATACTACTTATGTAAAAATTATCAAATAATATCAAATACACATCATTCATTTGATCTAGCTCCGACAGATGGCTTATGTGCTTTTATTTTGAAGATAGCACAGCTGCGGATATTACTGCAGCTGTGTAACACCCGTCGGCAC
>JAPMOB010248456.1:0-11026 GCA_029875015.1 Lepomis gibbosus
GGGTATACTGTTATACAGTATGTATCATACAATTTGCTTATTAGCATCTATTTTAGCCATGCCAACCAGCCATGTAATTGGAAAAATAGCATTGAGGGCAGATAAGTACAACAAATGATAAACTGATCAAGATCTTGCTGAAATAACTACATCATGATGCCAATTTGATTGAATATATGATGTCATGTTTTGCCATGCTATGCTAACTTGTTTCACGGTAAAGTACAACGATAGCTGGAATCATGACACATGTTTTCTGCACTCACCAGGTAGTTAAACGTTGCTTACTTTTCTCCAAGCAATTTCCTGCTGTGTAAACCTGAAGTAGTGGGTGCCTACTGAATGCAGGAATAATAGAAGAAGTTGGAAACACGGTCGCTCTCTGCTGTGAAGTTCGAGTGAAGATCAATCAACGTTTTAATCCCAAAAATTACTTTAATAAAAGCAATAATAGAGACTCCGTCCCTCTGCCCTGTTTGGTGTGTCTGTCCTCCACACATAACACTCTGGAAAGCAGTCGTGATGTCCTGACAATCTTAAGTCTGATAGTCTGTTGTGACACAACCCGGCATGAATTTCACGCTCAAGTGAAGGGCTTTATCGCTTCCATCACGCCGAAAAATCAGGAAATCAGGTCTTTTGTGTCTTTGCATTGACTTTGTATGTAATCATTTATTACAGATAGTCACACAAGTTCACTTCTTCAAAATACAGAATGGACAAGTCAGTGTGGACTAATATGTGGATCACTTTCATTGGTTTCACATGAAATGTATATGTGTCTCCCCGTAGATGACAGCGTACCGGCAGAGAGGGAACCTGGCGAGGTAGTGGACAGCCTGGTAGGGAAACAGGTCGAGTACGCCAAAGAGGACGGCGGCAAACGAACGGGCATGGTGATCCACCAGGTGGAGGCCAAGCCCTCCGTCTACTTCATCAAATTTGACGATGACTTCCTCATTTACGTTTACGACCTGGTCAAAACTTCATAAAGACTCTGCAGACGTCTTGAGCCCCTCCCTTGACATGAAAGAAACAAAAATGGAGCACATGTTGAAACACCTGAAGCATTCGATCAAGCACTTGTTCCTCATACCATCAAAGACAAAAACAAAAGACTCAAGAAAAGAATTCTTAGAGTGGAAAAGGACAGGATTTAAAAAATCAGCTTGTTCCTGCGTCTGGAAACGTTTAAGACGGAATAAAATCCAACTTGAAGACTCTGAAACATTGAAACTAAACCTTTAAATTAATTTCAGTGTCTGATTTAATCCAGTCGGCTGGTTGCAGAGGACATTGTTGGTCTTGGGGATATGGCATAGCTAATTCGAGATTACCCCCTAGTGATCATGTCATGGGAAAGTCTGATAGTAGACGACTCTTTTGTGCTAAACAACAAGGAAACAAGATAAGGACAGGTGGTCACCGGGGTTCTTTCTGGAGTGGTTGGCAGTGTGGCAACTATAAGTCTTCATTTGGATTTACAAATATGTGACTTACAAAATCACATAGTTTGGCTTAATATTTCAAAGGTTTGACTATGTCAGCCAAAATGTTTTACTGGGTATAATTTTGATTTATAAAATCATCATTTTGATTAAGTGAATCTAATAATTTTGACTTCATCTCATAGTTTTGCATTACTTCTGTCATAGCATTGACTTTGAAAGTCTCATAATTCCAAACTAGTATGTCAAAATCTTTACTTCTTTCATATTTTTGAATTAAAGAATTACTTTGATTTATTAGTTTGTAATTCTGATTTACCAAAAAGATTATAGTGTTTAATATGCCTAACATGGCATCCCTTGTTCTTTTTTCCTGGCTGAAATGGTCCTCCATGTATCTGAGGTCCATAAGACAGGGAAAAAATAAACTGGTCTCGGTCTAACCTAAATGAGGGACTTTAGAGACTTTCTGAAGGAAAAAAATAGCATAACAGGGTAACCAGCAAAACAATACTAACCCATACACAAATAAGTAAAGGAGCAGATAGAAAGCTAAAAAACACAGGGGAGTAAAAGTGAAGCATAAAGAAAACATGTGGATCTTAACTAACCAACTTAATGGTTTTGTCACACATAAGAAGGCACTTTGGAAATATCGAAAACTTGTGGCCCTTTTGTTTGGAATGAAGGTTAACTGAAGTGGGATTTCTGTTCCGTTTGTTGTACAAAACAAAACAAGACAGATTTCTTCATCGTATATTGTGCTACTTACACATGCTCCATTTCACCAACTTCAACTGAATATTAATGAGGAGGGGCAACAAATCCTCATCTAAAGACGTCTGTAGTTAAAAACTGATCTTCAAAAAAGACGAGTTTTTTCTTTTCTTTTTGCTTTTATCATTGCCAGAACCCGTCCTGTTGTGAAGTTGTTTGATGTTGAAGACGATTGGACAGCTTTTTCCTGTAATTTCACTAAAGCCTTTGGATTTGCTCTCGTGTTGTCTTTTCTAAGTCATCAATGAAGGATAAAAATGACTTAACTGAAACTTGGCCAAAGCCCTTGGTGGCATTGTTTGCAACAAGGTTATTAACATTAACACAAACACTTGGAATTGCGATTTCTTGAGTGGTTCTTCCTCCATTTGAACTTTGTGTGTATGTGACGGATTCATGGAGTCTAAATGTCACAATTTGTTGATTTAAGGAGCGGATAACATGGTTTAATGCACCTTAAATCCCGGGGGGAGCAGATAAGAATACTCACTGGACTGTTCATGAGTATGTTGGACTGGAGAAGAAAATACACAGACTTTTTTTTTTTTAGTTTCGAAGGCATCAGTGAGAATTTTGAAGATGTTAAGCATTTGGAGCCTGAACAGTTCACTTCCATGTCTGGGTTGATAAATGTATTACTGTAAAAAATGTATCCCAGTTTGTTTATACACACAAACCAAAAAATTTTTGGGTCCTCACTATGTGATCCAATGCTCTCATGGCCGACTGAAGAAACCATGGGGACACAGTCAGTTGTGTTTAGTATGTAAAGAGATTAACAACCAGTGAAGGTTTAAATTTCCTTTTTCACAAATGTACATTTTATTTTATTTGGATATACTCGAGACTGAAGGTTTCCCATAAAAGTGCGTTTGTGACAGCTACAATTTTAGAATAGAAAGATATCCTTAGAGTCTTTTGACAAACGCAAAAGACTATTAATGATGATGGCAGCTTGAGAGCTTGCTGGTTCCTTTGAGGTACAATGTGTAAGTATTGAGACTAGGCTCCACCTGTCAGATTTCATACCCCCAAAAAAGTAGGTGGCAGCATATCACATATCAGGTGATAACGGCATAACGGCTGCTAACTGGCGTTAGCTAGTTAGCTCAGTGAGCTGTGCAGCTAATTTAGCGGTTGTATAGTCTGGAATTGCCACCGCAACTGGAACCAAGGTCCCAGTGATAAAGGCCGGCTTGGGACTGAACGAGACCGACAGAGGCCAGTTTGATGACAGGGAATACTGTACGGAGGGGATTTACAGTGGCTCTGACAAGGACTGACTACAGGGTCAACGAAGGAACGGCAGGTTCAGGCGAGGAAGAGGAGAGGTGTGAGAGGGAGGTTGGGTATCAGAGATGCAGCCACAGCAAGTAAAGCCAGAATATATTCACTTCTCTGTGAATTAAGGAGTTATTTTCACCAAACCAGCCCGGGTAACAGTGGAAAGACTAACCAAGACAGTTTTGGCTAGTTTTATTTTGTTTCTGTCAAGTTTGAATGAAGTGTGTTCTATGGTGAGGCAAAGCATTTGGTTCAATGAATGAGAGAAACTTAACTAATTCAGAAGGTGTACAGTTGTATTGTTTCTGATAAGGAAAATAGGTGTAAAAATATTTCATGTCTTGACATTTTGTGACTTTGTTTATTTATTAAACTAAAAAAGCTAAGAGAGCTAAGCTTGCATAACTCACTGCTTACACACATCTTCCAGTTGAAACTACGGGAGGAGGCCCGAGCTATCTGATTTTCGCCTCTCGAGGCAGAAGTGCTATTACAACACAAGAAAGGCGAGAGGCTAGCTGGTTAGCATGCTAACTTCAGTATATGTCTCTGCAACAAAGTACATAGACGTATTTTACTTGACGTCAGAAGTATTCACATTCAGATGAATATCTAAGTTTTGTTAATGTTAATACTAAAATTCTGTCCTTATCTTACACATTGTACCTTTAAAGGATAATTCCGGTTTATTACAAAATAACTACAAAATAAACCTTAATTATGAATGTATGCTGATGATATGTCTGCACCCATTATTTGCAAGAAGCAGGAAAACAGGCTGATATTTAAAATTACAAAAATGTTGACTTTCCATTTATAACAAAAACTTAATTTGTGTATGTCAGTATACGTCAAGTTTGGGGAGCACTTAATGCAACAGCTATCAATGAACGTTTCCTGTCATTTTATTTTCTCTCAAAACCTGTTAACAATGGAGTGAATGAGAAAAGAAACCAGTAATGTATGACAAACCTTCAGTCAGTATACTTCCTGTGATGTAGTTAGTTGCCAAGGCAGATTACAGCTCTTATAACCGCACAAAAAAAAGACACTTTCCCAGAGATCTGTAGGTTTCTGCACATGTATATCTGTTTTGTTTTTCATGAATAAGATTGTGGTCGTCTCAGCAGGCACTATTTTAATTTGGTGATGATATAACACATTGTTACTAAGACTAAGACTCGCAGCAAAGTTGTCTAATTTAGTCAGTTTATTTCACTGTTAACACTGATAACAGGTAATTGTTGTTAATGTTTGAATGACATGGGCCTTCTATCATCCTTCTGCCTTGTATTGTTTGTTTTTGTATGTTTTAAAATGTATGTTAATAATTTTTAGTGTTAATGGCATGGCGTGCGTTGTTTTCTTTCCAGCATGGTTCACTTTTAGATTTTTGACATCTGTTAGCTGTTAGCTGCACCAACTGTTTTGTTGGTGCGAGCAGGTACAGTAAGACGGGCAGTTTTGCTCTAGGGCACTTAAGAAACATGCAGAGTTCATGGATTAAAGTTGGAGTTATACGTCAGTGAAGACTGAATATCCAGAGAGCATGGACAAGTTTAGTTTTCAACTGTAAAATATCTTGCTCAGTTCATATCTTGGTCACAATTTTTAAATGACCACATTCAGGGGATCTTTGGCAAAAAATGTGAATTGGCTGATATTTCATTGTTGTATCTGTTAAACTCAACTTCCTGTTGGGCTGCATGTGCAAAACAGACATGGTAAAAGGAGTAGCTTACATGCTATTTTCCAAGGGTGAGAAGAGAAGACGGATGTCAGTCACTTGCAAAGTCTGTGTGTTAAAAGGGGAACTCCACTGACTGGACTTCAGTCAGTCTGTTTCAACAGGCAGGTGGTCATAATGTTATGGCTGATCGGTGTACAAGAATGCCTTCCGTAATGCCAGAGCAGCCTATTACTCCTCAATAATCGAGGAAAACAAGAGCAACCCCGGAGAGAGCTCTATTGAACCATGTTTTCCTGAAGGCCCTCAGTAGTAACAACTTCATGAGTTTCTTTAATGATGAAATTCTAATTATTATAGACTAAATTCACTACCTCCTGCCCTCAACCGATGCTGATTTAATCTTCAAACACAGAAACCTAACAAACTTTAAAAGCTTATATATTTAGACTGCTCCCTTCATCTAAGCCAGAAACCTGTATCTTGGACCCCATCCCAACTAGGCTGCTCAGAAAAGTTTTACCCCTAGTTAGCATCCAATCTGTCTTTATTAACAAGCTACAATATCTCACAAAAGTGAGTACACCCCTCACATTTTTTTGTAAATAATTGATTATATCTTTTCATCTGAGGGCACTGAAGAAATGACACTTTGCTACAATATAAAGTAGTGAGTGTACAGCTTGTAAATTTGCTGTCCCCTCAAAATAACACATCACACAGCCATTAATGTCTAAACCGGTGGCAACAAAAGTGGCCACCATTATTTTCCATCACTACCTTCACCCTCTTGGGCATGGAGTTCACAGGTTGCCACTGAAGTCATCTTCCACTCCTCCATGACAACATCTCAGAGCTGGTGGATGTTAAGAGACCTTGCTCTCCTCCACCTTCCCTTTGAGGATACCCCACAGATACTCAATAGGGTTTAGGTCTGGAGACATGCTTGGCCAGTCCATCACCTTTACCCTTGACACCATCTGAACCAAATAAGATTATCTTGGTCTCACTGGACCACAGGACATGGTTCCAGTAATCCATGTCCTTAGTCTGCTTGTCTTCAGAAAACTTTGTGGGCTTTCCTGTGCATCATCTTTAGAAGAGGTTTCCTTCTGGGATTCCTTTCCTTCTGCAGTTTTCTGATGTTCTGATAGACTTGGCCCCAAGAAACTCTGAAATACCTTATCTAAAGACATAGATGGTATTGCCCTGGCCTCCAGCACCACTGTAGGGAATCTCTGAGTTACAGTGGATATAATGTGGAAAATATCGCACATTATATCTCAATTTCTGTCTGTCTCTTCTCTGTACTGGCTTCCTGTAAAAAAAAAAGAATAAAAAAATCCTTCTGCTCACCTACAAAGCTCTTAATGGTCAGGTACCATCATATCAAAGAGCTCATAGTACCTTATTACACCACCAGAACCACTAGCCATTATGCATGTTACTAACTTGACATCTTCTCTCCTGTAGTTTTGTATTTTCTTTTCTTTCCTCCCTCCTTCTGTTGCTCTCTGCAGGAGTTTCTGCCTCCGGAGCTGTTGATTCTGGATCTGTGGTTGCAGGCTACCTGCTGCCCCCATGTTCCTGCTCAACACCAGCTGCTACAATTATTATTATTAGTCATCTTCTTCTTCTTATTGCTATCATTGACTATAATTATTCATGTTAATTTTACTATTATAATTGTTGGGTCTCTGTAAATGTTACAAACAGTACGGCCTTTATGAAAAGTGCAATGAGATAACCTCTGTTATAAATTGATGCTATATAAATAAAAGTGAACTGAATCAGTTTACAGGTGTTGGGGAGTACAGTTCCATATATGAAAAAGTTGTACGCAGAGGGATTTTTGTGAAGTCTGTGATTATCCTCAAGTGATGTCACTTGAGTCAGCATCAGTTGGTGGCTGGAGACTACAAGTTTTAAAATGAAATAATTATGGTTGTGTGGAGTTAGAAAGAAGAGAGCTCACGCAAGAAATAGGTGGGCCATTCCAGATTTCACACACGTTGACTGCGTCGACACAGTGAGTGAACAATTACAAGCACAGTACAGGCTTTCCTCCATCTCCATTTTGCCATTCATTTTTTAGCCTTATTCTGAATTTGGAGTGTCACAATTCATGACACATGACACCAAACAGCCCAATGGAGCGCGTCTAGCTTATCCTGGTCCTGTGAGAGAGTTTCATCTACGCTTGTTTATTAGATTACCCATTTCAAGACAAAAACAAGAAAAGACAGTCATTTTCTTTTATTAAAGCCTTCAAAAAAACTTATGTCTGACCCTTTACTCTGTTTCAGAGTAATGATAGGTAAGGGTTAAAAATGGAGAAGTAAAAAAAAAAACACCTTTTTTGCATCACATCAAGCATTTAGCGTTCCTTTTTTAGTATGAGTCAGCATAAACACTTCTTCCGTGACACTTCTCAAATAACAACATACCATGAAATTAACATAATCTTCTCTTTAACTGATGCAAAACTCCATCCATTATGACATACAGTACAATTAATGGAGGTGGAGAATACATTATTTTAAAAATCTCACACCTAAAACACCTTTAAAAAACTATTTTTGGCTGCTTACGTTTAATTGAATGAAACATTTTAGGGAGACAGAAATGTGCCATCCACTTTAATGTCACAACCCCTTAAACATGCCCACTGTACGTCAGTGATTGGCCTGTTGTGTGGAGGTGTAAGAGTAGGCAGGGAGTGCGACCTTACGTCTTAAGATCTTGTTCTTTTTTGATTCTTCACACAGCTAATTATTTTCCTTTTCCTGTGTAGTACGTGTAACAGCATGGATACCTTTGAGGACACTGTCCGAAAGTGTACATTATCTCCAACGGTCTGATTCACGCTCTCGCTCCTCTCTATTATCATCTACCTTTTCTATTTTAATCCAAATAACTGACTTTTAAGTGGCATTGCAATTTAAAGTTTGCAGCATTAATTATCCAACCGTGCGCTATTAAACCATTGCAGAAGAAGAGGGTGCAACCAGATGACATAACTACTTTGAACCATACTGATGGCTTTAAGGCAATGATATGGTAGAGATCCATCATATTTCTTTAATTGTAATGAATTTACCGTTACCTGTTTTTAACTTTTCATTCTCATACAGTACATGCGCAGTTTACAATAACAGGCAGATTTAGCACTTTGTTTGAAATTCTTCGTCTGAAATCTAGAACCTATGGGTTTAAAAATGACTGAGGTAGACAAAAGCAGCTTCTCGATTCTAGAGGGCGACCATCGATTTTAAAGGCTACCCAATTAAGCTAACATCAGCTGCTTGAGTGGGTTGAAATCACTGTCTCCTGCTGCCCTTATGTTTCCAGCTAATTCACTGTAAACAAGTTAATGCTAAAAGACTGAGGCGTAGCTGCACGTCCATGGCTAGTTCTGGTTGCTGGGCTATGATTGTACAATCGCTGTTCAGAAGACAGGTTGAGGAAAGGGTCAACTGACTGGCTGAAACAAGCTTAGTAGAAAATGTATTCATTAAAAAAAACAAACTAATTTGTTGTGTTCAATGACAGTATGAGTGTGCAGTTACAGTATGAGTTTAATGCCGCCTCAACACCAAAATGACAACAAAAAGACCAGTGAAAACAATAAATAATAAGTGAAACCAAGTTATTTAAAATGCAGTAAGTAGTAGCTGAACATCTGAAGTGACAGCGGAAACCACAATAACAAACTCCCTGTGTGAGAGAAACATCTGCCGCACAATTGACAGATACTTGCAGCTGTGACTCTGGCTTCCATTTACGCAACAAGGCAAAACATTTGAATTGTTTGCTTCTGCAATTTTTTTTTGTTTGTTTGATAGAAAAGCTTCAACTATGTAGATCAGAAGAGAGAAAACCCTGGAGCAAATCATCAGTTTAAACCATCTATCCTGTATTATGTACCAACCAGTTTGCATCCTCAGTTTGATGTCATCTTTGTCTGTAACAACTGACATGTTCTTCTGGTCAAGAAAAGGACCTACTGTTTGTTGTCTTCCCCAAAGTCATTTAAGAAGATGGATATCAGTTTCATCTCTTCACCACATCCTTCTTCTATTTTGTTAGCTAGCAAGCTAGTGACTAAAATGTCTTTAGTTACATTTTTATTTCTACACCTGGTCAGTAAACTAGTTACAACACATGAAACAGACTGATTTGGACTTGTTGGAAGGTGGATTTTCTTTCTTATAATTAAGCTAGGCTAACAGTTCCCCCTGGTTCCAGGCTAAACACATGCTGGATGCACAGGAATTCAAACTTATGTCCATCTTCTCATCTGACAGGGGAAGAAAGTGAGGATAGAAAGCCCTCTGGCTCTGGTTTATTCATCATAAAAGCACTAAATGCAAATAAACTTTTAACTGACTCTCTGGAGCAGCACACAGTAGGACAGGTGGTGATCCGATGCCTCACCCAAGAACACTGACAGTACTGTTGGCTGTTGCAGGGGTCAAAGCGGTAGCCTTCTGGTTTCTAGGCTGTAAATGTTACCAAAACTCATTAATTCATTCATTCAACTGTTTTTACCAGCAGGAGAGAACAAAAGACAGCTGGAGAACATTACAGGAACAGATATATAATTTTCATTAAAGCTCAGTAAAAATCAAATGGACTTGGTTTGAAAAACAAATAGCATGATGTAAAAAAAACCAAAACAAAAGGACTCAAAAATCTGAAGCCTCAGCTTACAGTTTATTCCACTGAGTCATCGTCTTTATGAGGGCTGATCGCTATGAAAATATCTCTCTCTGTATACTCAGACATAGTTCATCTTTCTGTACAGGTACGTCTCCACACAGCACGGCGTGTGTTGTCCGTGTATGTTGGCACTGAGGCAGGTGTGTATGTTACAGACGGAGTTCACGTCTGTCAGTCGTCGATGAACGTCAGCCGGCCCGGTCCCTCGTTCCTCATCCAGCGGCGGTACCTCTTCATCCTTGGGTCAGTTGCCATCTTCACCTTCATCTCCTCCTCCTGCTCCTTTCTGTACACCTGGAAGACACACATCAGGTACGTTTAAACTTCTACAATTCACAGCGCTGCAATTAGGGCTGGAGGATAAAACACATTGAGGCATTTTTTTGCACAACTTCAGTATAATATAAAAAAAAAGCAAAGCAAAAGTGATTTGAAATAGATGTGCTTTTCACACAGGAATGTAACACCAATCTTTTGAAGTATAGTAGAAACTGTGAATTTTTTAAAGTGGCACTAATCAATACTTTATATCATTAAGGGCCCGAGCACCAAAGTGTCATGGCCCATAACCAAGGGCGTCACTTTGTGTTGTGGTGGAGATATAATTGCTCGGATTAGGGAAGTGATGATACACTTGGGTCATGAGAAAAAGACAAGAAGATTTTTAACACCATATTTAATTCTGATATATAAGTGGGAGACCTGGGGTTCCTCGAATTACGTTTCACCTACATGTATCATCTCTTTACTTACTAAAAAGCTGTTTGGAGCCATCTCCTAAACCCAACAGGAAGTCAGCCATTTTGAACTGAACTTGCAACTTTAGGGTCTAATGGATGAATATGGGAATATGTTAAGTCATGATGAATTTAAAACAAAATTTAATTTGGATTGCTAAATTAGACAATATTCCTTAGTAGTCAATGCCATCCCTAAGGCTTTGATAAAAGATAAAAGGAATGTTACATTACTCTGCTGTGATACCTACATCTGCTAATCTCTTTGTGGATAAATATAATTTCTTAGATAGTAAATGTGATAACTAGGGATGTCCCGATCAAGTTTTTTTGCCCTCGAGTCCAAGTCATTTGATTTTGAGTATCTACCA
>JAPMOB010248457.1:0-12815 GCA_029875015.1 Lepomis gibbosus
CTCTTCTTCTTGTGTCTGGACTTGGCCTCCTTCCTGATCTCAGACAGAGGGGGCGAGAAGCTCAGCTTCAAGGTCACTGTTCTGCTTGCTGTCACCGTGTTGCAACTCATTCTGAATGAAATTCTGCCAGCCTCATCAAACAGGATTCCACTTATAGGTAAAGAAGCTCAACATACTGACTGAATGTGTAGTTATATGTCCACATTAATGATGCTGCGTCCTCCTGTTAGCAACCTACTGTATTGGGAGCTTTGGTCTGATGATGCTCAGCCTCCTGGAGACGATTTTGGTGATGCATCTGATAGAGAAAGACTCTGCATCCCAAGACAACGAGGCAAACAGAGACCACAGCCTGAGTGATGAGTGTGTGGACAAGCGAGGCAAAGTCAACTTACACAACTGTTGTAGAGGTGAGATTAAGCATAAATTTCTACTTGTTGTTCTGTTTACTACTGTTACTTTTTAAATTACCTCCTATAATACACATTTAGAAAATACTTGAACTTTTTTTTTCAGACGAGAGGAAATGGACTCACTGTGTGTCTGTCTGTGATGTGTCTACTGGTGAAACTCCATCTGGACTTCTGTCGGTGGCCAAAGAGGTTAGAATTATGTTGCAAATTAAATGTTTGGTTCATCCAAATGAAATAACCAAACAAACAGAGAAAAGTCTAAAAATGTTTGACAGTAGGCTCTTTGGATTAAAGACAGGGATTATGTTTGTGGGAGAAGACATTGCTGTTTTATTTCTTAAAGTTCCCATTCACTTAACTTAAGAACAGCCAAACAACAATTTGCATGCAATATACCACAATGGATAAGTGAGAAAATATGTTAATTTGTTATTTGGATGAACCAACCCTTTTAGGCCCCATCCACACTACAACATTTCGGTTTTAAAATGGTGAACTTTTGCTACTTTTGCACCTCCCATCCAGACTAAAACGGCGAAAACAAAGACTTAAAAGGGAGAAGTTTGGAAACGCTGCCGGTAGGGTGTTTTAGTGAAGTAGGTAAAAAACTTTAGAGGACTTTAGAAACGATGACACAGACGCTCACGTTTGGCTCTCTGAGTTTTTGACTTGGTATTTTAATTGAATTATTTTGTACCGTGCAAACAACACTTATAGCCTAAACTTGTACTCTTGTATGTAGCCGTATTTACTATGCGACGATTCCCAGTCTTTTTTACGCCACCACAGCCTTTTAACTCCCGTGTTACATTCAGTAACAGTCCCAGTTCCATCTTGATTCATGCAAAAAACAAATCTGGTGCAGTTCTTCCTCTGCATTACTTTATTCTTTTGGCCAAATCTGTAATCACGGAAGAGACCATTTGCTTCATGTTTACACTGGCATGCACACGTGAACAGCCACGAGATGTATGTTTTCACTCATTTAATGTAGATGGAGATCAACTCGCAGCTAAAACGCTGGTGTGGACGGAAATCGTATTCATTCTAATTCTCCTTTTCTAAAATAAAAAGTAGTAGTGCAGATGGGGCCTTAGTCTCATCACAATAGACACAAAAGCCAGAATGTCAAATATAGAAGCATGCTATCTTGTGTTTCATAATTTCTTTAATTACTTGTTTACTAAACCACTTCTGCAGGACAGTAACAGCAAACTAATGGAGGACTCCCATGCCTTGGAGAAGCTCTCAGATGACCTTCGGAGGGTGGAAAAAATGCTGTCTGTGCTTCTCAACAGCGGGAAGGAAGAAGGGAAACCTGGCTACTGGACCAGAGTGGCTAAAATAATTAACAAAGTCTTCCTCTTTGTCTATGTCACAGTGGCCAGTCTGTTTTTAGTTTGTATCTTTTTAACATGGATCTATGCAGCAGATGAGTAGTGCTAAAGTTTAAAAACATGACTAAATGAAAGCAGAGGTGGGTAGTAACAAGTTAGATTAACTCCATTACATGTACCCAAGTAATTTTTTTGAGTAAATTGTACTTGTCAGAGTAGTTTTAATGTATTATACTTTTACTCTTACTACAAGCATCCACATGACTCTGTTAGAGCAGAGTAATGGATGAAGCTACAGCATGATGAAGAATGGCTTTCAAATGATGCTAGCAGCTGATCCTGAGCTGACAGAGAGCAGTGTCAGTTGTGTTAATGCTAACATGTAAAGTATAAATAGCTACACACAGTATAATGCTTAAAAACTCCTCCTGCTTTCTGCCTTAATATAAATGTTTAAGCTAACAGTATAGAACAGTCTAAATTTAAGTAAGTAGTCATGCCCATTGGTGCAGCCAGATAAAGACAGACCAAATTATGCACACAAAAAAGACCAACGACTTTTATTTCATGTGGATGTGACTGATGTTAAATGGTAAATGTGAAGAAGAGAGCACACCCGTATTAAATAGGCAATAAATTATGAAACATCACAGCATTATCTCCTAATTTGATTTGTTTGCTAAGTCATATTTTAATATTGGGAACAACAAGAAAAGAATTTATATTTTTAACCAATCTTTACTTATTGGAGTACTAACAGACGATAATATAAATTACACTATTTTGTAATCACACTTGATAGATACACACTGGGAATATTGTCCTGGTGTAAATGTGGCAGGTTATCTAATCAGGAGACGATGACTTGTCATTTCATCACAAATTAATACGTTTACTTCTTTATCTTTACCTGAGGAAGACCATCTGAAATAATTATTGTCTCGTCCTCATCAAATAAAAAACTTGGGGGGAAAATACCAATTGTTTGGTTTTCTTGAGTTACTCACTAAGTTACTCACTACTCAAGTATTTTTTTGTAAATACTTTTGTACTCTTACTTAAGTAGTTATTTTGATGACCATATGTACTTCTACATGAGTACTTTTTTTGCAAAGTAACAGTATTTCTACTTGAGGACAGTTTTGGGCTACTCTACCCACCTCTGAATGTAAGTTAATTCAACATACAAGGTAACATATTTGTCATATTAAAACAGGGTTGTAAAATGAGATGCTGTTTGTTGTTCCCTTTAAGCTGCAAAGCAAACGGTATATGCAAAATTTATAAAATTAGATAAAGAAATAAACTATTTTGCATGGAGCCGTGCTGAGGATGAATTTTATAATCTCAAGTGGACCTTTACACATCTGTAGTCTGTATTCACACTTAGTTCAAGAAAAAAAATGGGGAAATGTGTTATTAGCTGGTCAGATACATGTAGTCCATCAGTAGTGTTGTTTGCTGTTCTACACACTGCCATATATCTAACATATATTCTGTATAAGCTTATGACAGCAGTCTGATTGTATTATAAAGTATGCCTTTGATGTGTAACATGCACAATACTCAGTCCATCAGATACATAACAAAATATATTAAAAATGCAATTGTTGCATCTTTAAGATTTTCATCAAGTTTTCTTCTTTATTTGTTTTCTCATATATTATACTAAGCATATACTATACACATTATGTATTCACATGATGGAATAAAAGTTTCATTTGGTTCTGAAAACTTGTATTAGACTTTTTGCTTCTGAAATAAACAAGGAATCTCAGGAAGAGAGATTTTGTTTTGCAGTCCAGAAGAGTTTCTTTGGTAGGATACTTTTACATTTATACATTTGGCAGAGGCTTTTATCCAAAGCAGCTTACATTTGAGGAACAACATACAAGCATCAATACAGCAGGAGATCTACAACTGACAATATACTAGTGAGGACAGCAATAAATACTAGTAAGAGTAAATATGAACGGCATCAAGGGGGTTAATACCAAGGGAAGGAAGGAAGAGTTAACAATAAAAGTGCAATCAATACAAGATAATTGTAAGGGGATAGAAGAGGAGAGGAAGAGCACAGGAAGTGCATGTTAGAGGTTAGGGGTTAGAGGTGATGTAAAAGAAAGTGTTCTCAGAAGAGATGAGTTTTCAGGAGCTTCTTGAAGTTAGAGAGAGATGCCCCTGCTCTGATGGCATTCGGTAGCTTGTTTCACCATTGTGGTGTCACAGATGAGATAAATTGGGACTGAGATTGCTTTGTGTGTAGGGATGGCAGAGCCAGGTGCCGTTCGTTGGAGGAGTGCAGTGGCCGGAAGGAACGTAGGCTTGTATTTTGTAGTTTAGGTAGATGGTGCAGACCCAGTTGTCACTCTGTATGCAGCGTTAGTGACTTGAATTTGATTGAGTAGCCAGTGGAGGTCACTGAATAATAGAGAGACATGAGTCCTTTTTCGCTGATCAAAAACAAGAAGTGCAGCTGTGCTCTGAACGATTTGTGGGGGTTTCACCCCACAAGCTGGAAGACCTCCTAGGAAGGCAGTGCAATGTCCGAGGCAGGAGACAACCACGGCCTGTACCAGAAGCTGGGTGGCATACTGAGTAAGGTTGGGTCTGATTTTTCTTACTTAGTATATATTATTCTAGCATATAGAACGTACTATATAAACTATAGGATATACTATAGTAGGATAGTAATACTACAGTACTACAGTAGTGTTTGTGTCATAGGTTTTCAAAGGTTGACCGAGGCAATAAAAAATTCAAGGGATACATTACATTTAGGCACATTAAAAAAAGACACACTGATTGATAACCTTAAATTGTGCATATTTAACAGCTACTGAGCCTTTTCCAGAGTGCCTGCAGTAATTATGCCTTAAATATTTAAGGGTGCAGGAAATGTAGTGGGTTAACAGCACTATTGATCAGCCCACAGTGTGGTAGACTTGAGCGGTTGTTGTTTTCTGCATTTGGTCTTTCAACTAAGGGTTGGTCATCCAGTTTACCCAGCCCACTTCCAGTGAGAGGAAGTGGTATTTTTATAGTAACATGATATTTCCAGAAAGCCCAGAGTGGACAGGGATGCACATGTTTTACACACATCTCACAGACTTTGGATTCTCACTGGTCCTGCATTCATGATGCTTGCTGGCTTTCTCTTTCTCCTCCTTCTCAGAGGTAAGGTTTCATTCATCCACTCAGTGTCCCTGTTGCTCTGAATAATCAACAGACCTCACTGTCAACAGCTTTCATTGGAATTAATTTCTTCCAAGGAAATTGTTTCAGTGAAGTCGAAGGATAATCAATACTAATATGGATACATTTTCTCAGAAGATGTTTTGTTGATGACTGCTTTTTAGTGTTATGCTTCGTGCTGTGAGCACCAAAAGGAAAGAATAACTCAAACACTATCTGTAAAGTACAGTGAGACATTTGTCTTTATTTTTATTTTATTTGCTTACATACACTCAGTTGGCAGTTTACATTTTTTAAAATGTTTCACTGTTTTATCCAACGAAGATTGAGATAAAGGGCAACTGGACTTTGTTGAAGAGAGTTCTTCAGTTCTCCAGAACCAGTACTGAAAAAGTCTCTTGGATGAGGGACAAAACATCTTCTAGTTTTTCTTCTACTAAGTCCAGTTCCCCTTGACCTCAACCTCCGTTAGATAACTATGACCTGGATGACAGAGAACCTTCACAGACATCTTTACTGTTTTATGTTTTTCATTTTTTTAAGATGTATTAAGCTATTCTAATATTTAACTTACCTTCACTGTATTTTATTCTGATTCTTCTATTCTACTTGATTTGATCTGAGTGCTGCGGCTCATAATTTTATCAACTTGCTTTTGGTGGTATATAGCAGATGGATCTCAAATGAAGAGCCTATTTAGAGTCAGTGTACTGTGAAAGTGCCCACATTTAAAATCCTTTTAGTGGTCGAGTAGAGCTGGTGAAGCTTGTGTGACCACAAACCACAGCATATTACTACAGATATTTGTGAGCTGGACTGACATGAATCAATATTATATATTATTAATGATTGAAAAAACAGACTAAGACAAGAGTTCTTAGCTGCTCACATGATCACAGGATTTTTAAGATATTTGAGCAAACTCTATATATATCATTCTCTTTTTAAAAGTGTAGACTAATTGTTTCTTAGTCTACACTTTTTTAATTGGTTTTGACGGGTGCACCCATAACCATACCTTGAAAACTCAGTGTTCAGATAGGTTACTTGTTGGTCACTCCCAGATGTTTGTATAATCTGAAACGTTGAAAACGTTCTTGCCAGATGAACTTAGTGGCCAAGACTGTACCTTGTTTGGTGCCCGTTACAGCAACAAATAGTGTTGAATCTACAAAATTAGCAGTCTGGTGGTTTATTTGGGCAGGGTGTCCTGGGATAGAGTCAAATAACTAATTAACTAATAAATGTTGTCTACACTTAATCATTTTGTGTAGGAAAGCAGGAGGTGTGTGTGCAAGGAAAACATGTTGAAAATAAAGACGTGTGTCCTCTTTTCTGTCAGGGGTAAGTACCTTCAGCAACACAGAGCCACCAGTGCTACATGATGATCAACAGAACTTCAATCAGAGCTCTGAGGAAAGTATGTAGAGGAAACAAACACTCCAAAAGTACCCAGTAATTATATGCATTTGTGTACATATTTCAGCAATGCATACATGGCAGACCATGTTGAACTCATGAGGACTGGCCTGGGCTTCCGTTAAGGTTCCTGGCTTGAATCATTATCTTTATCCCAGTCCGGCCATGCCTGTGCCACCCAAAGTGACACCTGGCACACTCGCATAATGATTATTTTGTTATAGCCTTAAACATTTTGTTGCACACACCCGCACAACCACCTCTACTCAGAGTAATTTAAATTTACTGATATAGTGACCCAACACTAACGACATTACGACTGATGACAGCTTGAACCGTACGGACAGTACTGCCATGAGCTGTTTACATTACATTAGCCTAAACACGGTAGCATTTAGTGTTTAGCCATTGCAAACAGTGTTTGGAACATAGGTGGCTAGGCGACACACCAATGCCAGCAAACAAAAATGATGTTAATGAAAAGTACTTACATACATGACTCTTCCTGTTTTTCTTTTTGAAAAGTCGAGGCAGCGTGGTCGCTGCAGCAGTGCTTCTTACCAGTGTGTTGGATCCCCGTTATCTATGGTATCTAGAAAAACGAGTGCGACATGTTTGCAGAATTTATGTATCGACTTGGTACCGAAGTATCGGTTCTCGTGACATCCCTACCAACCACGACAGAATACACAAGAAAACAGCAGAGACACTCGACAACATACGAGGGACCTTACGACTACAAACAATGCAAAGGCACAGAATTTAGTACACAATAGGTAGTCGATAAAGGCGGCACAGGTGGAGACAACCAGACAATCAAGGAGAATACAGAAAGGAGGAAAACTAGGAAGGACACTTTCAAAATAAAACAGAAAGCACAGAACAAATCAAATACAAAGAATGGGAAAACACTGATACAGGAAGTTTTTAACAAACCAAAACAGGAAATACGAAAACAAAACCCAAAACCATGACACACAATGATTTTTTTAATAACATATCTCAAACATAGGTGCTCTTTATTTATATTTTCTCCATAGATGGGCTGTCCTCTGAGCGTATCTGCAGTTATCATGATGTTTTAAAGCACTTGAACTTCACTGAAAACAAAGATCGACACTCCCTCATCCGGCCTGTTAATAACCACAAAGAGCCCACAGTGGTACACCTGGATGTACTACTCTATGCTATTCTAGATGTGGTAAGTGATTACTCATTATTATAAATTGCAATTATTAGTCACTCTGCCAAGTAGGGAGTCTTTTCCGTTGTACAGTAGCATGATAACTCTGTGATTTACTGGAAATCCAGGCCATAAGGCAACAACACCATGTGGCCAGTATAATGTTTTTGCTGAATGTTTTTTTGCCAGTATTACATAAGTGTTGATATAATTCATAAAGTTTTCCTATAATTGGTTGCACAGTTCTTATCAACTATTATCTTACCTACATCTATTGAAAAACAGAAAAACAAATCTTACTACAATGCCCCCTCCTTCCTCTCACAAACAGAAAGATCGCACTATCATTCATTGTACTTCACTCACCTTAATAATATTCACACTTTACTGTCTTTGTACTGGTTTTATGTATTTTTTAAATTCTTATTGTATAAACCATAGCAGTGACTGTGAAAGATTTGGCATTTGATGACTAATCATACTTGTACTCAGCCATCATATTCCCTCGATAGAAGATACTATTATCCTTATGTGATTATAAAGTCATAAACAATTATCTTGGTGATTTGCAGTTGTGAAAGTGTCTCAATTCAAAATGAATGTACATTTTTAGACATCTATTTTTCATTTTAAAAATCTTGCTAATTTTGCGTTCAATGAAATACAGTCAAAAGCTAATATTGAAAAACTCCCCTTTAAACTACATTTCATCCAGTTTTAGAGTCTACTCATTTCAGCTGCACCACAATCATTGTCACTATCATCTCCATCACTTACCATCCATAGTAATTGACACAGCGTTTAAGTTAACCCTCTTTCTGGAACAGAAAACCCAGAGTTTCCCTCATCTCAGGCTTAACAAATTCAGAGTCTTTACTGAACCCAAAGCTTAAACAGGGTGCTGTTTGTATGGGCCTACTCTTATAATGTGACTCTAACGTGCATATTCAAAACTCTGTCACATGACATTTGATGTTTGTAAACTTGCAGTCACTTGTATTAACAGGAAAGATTCTCATAAATATTTCTTTACTCATAGAATGAGAAGGAACAGCAAGTGGTTCCTTACGTTTGGATCAATATGGTGAGTTCTCTATAAAAAAAAAAGAAAACACTTTTTGATTGAATGCATTCCCACCTCTCACTCTGTTGGGAAACTCAAATTTCTTTTGTTTAAACACCCCCTTCCCCTCCTGTTTGCCTCTGTAGTGGTGGAAGAGCGACTACATTGCTTGGAATTCTGCAGACTTCTGTGGTATAGAGAAATTTTCTCTTCCTACTGAGTTATTGTGGAAGCCAGATCTAACTATTGAAGAAATGTAAGTTTGAATGTATGTGCATGTATCTCACACTCACAAATACACATACATACGTATACATACATGTGTATAGAGCATCATGTTACTGTTCGGAAATGACACAAAAACTGAAGCATTTACATTTTAATGTCACATTAACCAGTGGCTCCATCCTCTTAAACACCTGTTGTGCCAAAACATTGTTCAAAGTCCCTAAACAAATTCTAGCGGACATCCTAAAGATACCTGTTATCTTTAAAAAAACATTTTTGTTAAGATATTTTGGGAAATGGTGCACACAAAAAAAATTTAGCAAAAAGCCAATCAATTACAGAAATTGGGATTCAAATATATATACGATGGATCAGAACAATTCGTCCTCTGACTCCAGGGCTGGCGGTTTAGTACCCGCCTTCCTTGTGCAAAACACAGAACCCCACATTGCTTCCAATGCCATTCATTTTTTCATGCGGCCATCATGTGAGTGAATGGACAGAATCAACTCAGAAATGCAATCTACAATGTTTTGTTTTCAGATTAAATGAAGGATATATCCGACAGGGAAAACAGATGTTAGAGAAGACTGAATAACAGCTTTTATGACGTTGCTGGTCATATGATGATAACATTAACAATAAAGGAGTATACTTTCTCTCAGAAAAGATTTTCTGATGATACCTGGTTATTGCTTTGGAAATAAATGTCATCACTTAAATATTACCTCTTTGTTTTATTTAATTATGTATTTATTTATTTATTACCCAACTAGTACCATGTTGTTACAAAGCTGTTTTGTAAAGTGCTACCAACATTGTTACAGTGGTTTTATGAGCTAATTACTGCACCCACGCAGTCCATTAGCACAGAAATTCTCCTGCTCTGAATTGATTCAAAGTACAGGTGCTTTCAGAAAATGTAAAGGGGGTTTAATTAGACATGTTGCAGTTATATGGTATTGCATACTTTCAGTTTATTTTACATGAAGTTATTTTCAAAAGTATAATAGATAATACAATTTGTGAAAATCAGTTTAAAGCAGACGTGTGTGTTTGTTCTCGTACAGGACAGAGAAGGACAAGGCCCCTCCAAGTCCTTATCTCACTATTAACAATAGAGGTGAAGTAGAAGTTATGAACGACCAGGTGCTGGTCAGCACCTGTGGAATGCACGTTTACAGATTCCCCTTTGACATTCAGAGCTGCAACATCTCTTTCAAGTCTGTCGTACACTCTGGTGAGCATGTAATCTATGTTACAAGTTCTTGTGTTCTCGTGTCCGTTGTATTTATCCGTTGCATGCGTGTGCTTTGATAACTTTTAAAATCTAATGCCATACATTCCTCACTTGTTAATCTGCAAGGAAACCTCAGTTTTATTTTTTATCTACCACTTCAGTTGACGAAATACAGCTTATTCAGTATCTCAACTCTTCTGAGGCCACAGAGTGGTCTCGTGAGTTGATGCGGACCCAGTACGAGTGGCTGTTCATCAACATGACAGTCACCAACAAAACTGTCGACACTTTTGGCTTCAAACAAGATGTGATGATTTACACTGTAAGTATTACTGAGAAAACATTATGCTGCGGTGGAAAGTAAACATCCACCTCTGTGTGTCTTAAGCAAATAGAAATACTTTAAGTATTGTTCTGTCACTCATTATTTGCAGTTTAAATTTCACTGATTCAACATAAGAGGCCCTATTTTTATGGCGCAAAATGATAAGTGAGACAACAAGCGCAAAGCGGTAAGTCGTGGGCACACGGACTGTGTAAACTAAGATTTGGCAAAAAGCACACACACTGAACCAATCCCTGTATTGTACTGTACAATGTAGAATTTTCACTCTTTCTCCTCCATTACGACTTCAGCTGAGCTGACAATCTGAGTGCTTCTTGCACCACTGTAGACATGAGCAGGTTGGGACAGACTACCTCATTTTTTCCACCTAAAGTATAGCAGTATCTTCAGCTTGGCCTTTGTCAAATGTATGAATCCACCTCCTGACCCCTGAACATAACTTCACAGATCTCCATCAAGAGGAGGTCTGCCCTTTACATCGCCAACTTCATGCTGCCCGTCCTGTTCTTCTTGTGTCTGGACTTGGCCTCCTTCCTGATCTCAGACAACGGGGGCGAGAAGCTCAGCTTCAAGGTCACTGTGCTGCTTGCCGTCACTGTTTTACAACTTATTCTGAATGAAATTCTGCCTTCCTCATCAGACAAGATTCCACTTATAGGTAAAAACAAAACTCTACAGAGTACATCTAGACTTCCTGTGTGGTTATTTGTCCACATTAATGATGCTTCCTTCTCCCTTTAGCGACCTACTGTATTGGAATTTTTGGTTTGATGCTGCTCAGCCTCCTGGAGACGATTCTGGTGATGCACCTGATGGAGAAAGACTCCCAAGACGACGAGGCCGACAAAGACCAAAGCCTGAGTGAGGACTGTAACAAACAGAGCAAAGCCAACTTCCACAAGTATGATGCAGGTGAGATTAAGCATATATTTCTACTCTGGATCTCAACTCAATCTCCCCTTGTTGTTCAGTTTGCTACTGTTACTATTATATTTTACTGCTATAATGGTGCACACCTTTATGATATGAATACTCACAGACACACTTGTTAATTGTACATATGTTATATTCTACAATCATCTTTGTGTAAAACATATCTTGGCAGAGATGAAGAAATGGACTCTCTGTGATGTGTCTCCTGGTGAAACTCCATCTGATGTGCTGTCGGAGGCCCAAGAGGTTAGAATGTCAAGATAACTTGAATATGAATATTCAGTATTTACAACTAAAGCATTTTGCAGAAAACAATGAAATTACTGTTGAGAGTTACATTTGTATGCATCCTCCTTTGATAGACATCTACCAGCTCTTGCTAACACCATATCATAATGTAGCACTTTAGCTAATACAGACTAAACAAAGTTAGTAAGATTAGAATTAAAAGTAAAATTAGCATGAAATTCCTTATAACCACTGAGAGCCCTACACTCATTCTGGCTATTGTATTCATTATGTTAGCATGTTTAAAAATCATGTTGTTTCCACAAATTATTAGAAACAGAAAATGTGCCAGATGCATTATGTGTGTGCAATAACTTGAATTCATATTAGAGATAATGTCAGAATCAGAATCTTCATTTGCCAGGTGTACACATACGAGGGATTAGGCTTTGGATCGTACATTGCTCACAATGTGCTCACTCATACAATAATAAAACAGAATTTTAGAACACATACATACACACTATAAACCAAAAAAAACCCCCAATATAGACAGATTGAGACAATACTGCAATCAGCAGAGTGCAAAGGACGCAGGAGTAAATTATTATTATTATTATTATTATTATGTACATGTCTGAGGTGGATTTGATATACGCATAAACACATACACAGTGCAATGGAGCATTGTGCAAAGGACGCTGGAATAAATATGTATTGTGTGCAGGTGGATATGATATATACAGTATACACAATATGACAGTATAATAGTATGAACATTATGAACAGCACTGAAATACAAAATTAATAATAATAATAAATAATAAGTAGGTGACTGATAGAGACAGAGTTACTGGGTTATTGTATATTCTCGGCATGTTACGATTTGTGGTGATGTGGCAGGTTGGAGGACCCAAATGCAGACTCGAGGCAGAGGTGATACAGTTCAAAGGGTTTTAATGACAAAAAGCGAGCACACTTACAAAGAGTGGCTGAGTCCAATAAAAGTCCAACGTGAAACAAAACCAAAATCCAACTCAGGTAATCCAAAACACAGGAGAGCAGAAAACAGCCAGACGAGACGGGGAGACTGGAAACACGACTGACGGGGGAAACATTCACATGACCGGACAAGGACTGAACAAGAAACCCAAACATTTATACACAGAGGTAACGAGCAGGGCGGGAGCAACACAGGTGAGAGACATGAGGCTAACGAGACCAGGCAGA